>VUYV01000837.1:4013-41090 GCA_008711295.1 Anarhynchus alexandrinus | reverse complement strand
GGAAGAACTTCTCGGCTGTGCGGGCGGTGAGCCCCTGGCGCAGGTTGCCCCGAGAAGCTGTGGCTGCCCCATCCCTGGAGGTGTTCAAGGCCAGGTTGGACGGGGCTCGGAGCAACCTGGGCTGGTGGGAGGTGGCCCTGCCCAAGGCAGGGGGGGCACTCGATGGCCTTTAACAGTCCCTTCCCACCCAAACTGCTCTGTGATTCTGGGACTCACCAGAGGGCATTTGTGCGAGGTGACTGATCGTTGGGGGAGTCCCGGTACCCGTCCAGCAAACCTGTCACCTGCCCGGTTAGTGCTCCAGGTCCCTGTGCTTCCCCTGGGCTTTGCTGAGGCCGTGGCTGTGGCCTTGGGAGCTCGTTTCCTTAGAGCAGAAGTGTCATGGGTACTCGGGGTTCCATGGGTTGGGAACCTGTCCACGTGCAGGCTCTGGGTAGCTGAGGGGGGTGGTGGCCCAGCCGGTGTCTCGGTCCATGGCCTGGGCAAGTTCCCCGCACGATTTAATGCTCATTTTCGGAGCAGTGGACCTGCGGCCACCCCTGGTCACCCACCGGACTCAGTTCTGCTCTCAGCCGCCCTCCCACGTTTTGTGGCCTCGTCCGGAACCAGTGGTCGTCTCCACCTTTGTGTGTGCTGGTGCCGGAGAACTTCCCCGTGAGCTGTTGGGGGCTGATCGGGACACCCCCTGTCGTGTGCCCTCCAAAGCTCTCGTGTCACGCTTCACCAAAAACTGTGGGGCTTTGTTGGCACTTGCAGAGGAGAGCTGCCGGCGCGCTCCTCTCACCCGGCCAGGAGCAACCAGCTTGTGGAGCGGAGGGCGTCAGAGCCGGACGCGTCCCTGATCCCTGTCCTCGTCCCTCTGCCCTGTCCGGGGCGCTCGGCTTCGGCAGTGACCGCTGCAGCCGCCGAGTCGTGCCGCGCGGCCGGTCACCGGGACCGGTGGCGGCGGTGGCCGGTTCCTCTTCCTATCGCGTGCTCACCGTAACTCCGGCGCAATTTCAGACTTTTACGTGCTATTTTGTCTGAGGCAAAAAGTATATGTTATTTTTCTGGGTAGTGTTTCCTGGTTGTCTGCGGGGGACTTGGGAACTGTCCCAAGAAAGAGGAAAGCTGCTTTTTTCCCAAGGGTCAAACTGTCCGGCCAAAAAATCCCTGGAATTTAAACAATTGGAGCCCCGTCCTGTGGGGAGCAGAGGGTGGCTCCGAGGCTTCCCACAAGCTGTCCGGAGGCGTCCTGGGTGACCGGCACGTAGGGCTGAAGCTAAGGCAGCTTCCGAAAATCAGACGGAGCCCGCTCAGGGGATTTTTGGGTTGTATGTTACATCGCAGTCACCGCTGTGTTTCTTTTTAACAGCTTTTTGGGGGGAGAAGGTTTTCTGGCGTGTATAGGGAGTGGGAATTTGTAGCTTCTGCCCTTGCGCGCTGTCTGACAGCATTTCCAAACAAAAATACCTCATTTTAATGGAGGGAAGTTCCTCTGGAGACAGACACGGGATGTGAACGTGTCTCCTCTGCTGCAGCATCCTCCCCTCCGGCCGCCCTCGAGCCCCCGGTGGGACGCGCTGGTCGCCCTCGCCAGCCTGCTGCGGGCAGCCGGGGGGAGCAGATCTCCAGCGCCGGGGGCAGCCGGGAGAACCGGGGTGTCGGTGCGGGTGAGACCGCGGCAGGGACCCCCGCTTCGGGCTGCCACCGACGGCTCTGGCTTCCGAGGGTCACTGGCTGCGGTGCCCGCGGCGGTGCCGAGCGAGGCGTGTGTTATGGGAATGGGGATTCCCACAAGCGTGTGCTGCGCCGTGGGTTCCTTCTGCTCCCGTCAGGGTCAGCGCAATCCCTTCTTCTCATCCCACCTTACGTCCTTCTCTGCCACAATCCCATAGGTCTGCGTAACGCAGTGCGGTGTTTCCTTTGTCTTAAGGCTGCTCGTGGATGGTTGTGGCATGCTGCAGACCTGTCGTCCTGCCTGCTGGGTACGTCCGACCCTCCGGACACGGCTCGCCTCCACCAGCACGCACCGGCACCACAGCCAGCGTGTGCCGGCGTTCCCTCCTGGCGCCCGGGCACTGGGGGCGTTAGGGCTTCTGCCGCTCTCTGAGATCATAGAATCATAGAATGGTTTAGGTTGGAAAGGACCTTGAAGATCATTGAGTCCCAACCCCCCTGCCATAGGCAGGGACACCTCCCACCAGACCAGGCTGCCCAAGGCCACCTCCAGCCTGGCCTTGAACACCTCCAGGGATGGGGCCTCAACAACCTCTCTGGGCAACCTGGGACAGTGCCTCACCACCCTCACAGGGAAAAACTTCTGCCTAATGTTCAATCTAAACCTGCTCTCTTCCACTTTGAAGCCATTCCCCCTCGTCCTATCACTCCATGCCCCAGTAAAAAGTCCTTAAAAATAAAAAAGTCCTTAAAAATAAAAAAATAAAACAGTGAGATCCTTTTGTTTTCCACCCCGCAGGTAATTGCCTGCATGTTTGCAGCTTCAGCCTCCTCTCCTGGTGAAGGTGAGCACGGGTTTGTGCCAGGTTTGCTCCCGGGTGCCGGCAGCACTTGGGCAGAGGTGTCCGTAGCAGAACGGCGTGTCCTGGCCCTGGCCGGGGGCTCGGTGGGGCAGGGTCCGCAGGCCTGGGGGGTCTCGGCTTCCAGGGGACGGCAACACGCTCTGCCGCTTGCAGAAGAGCCTTCCTTCGTTGCTTTGTGTTTGTAGGGCGGTGGTGGCTGAGCGGAGCCTCCTCTGGTGCTTCCATCCTGAGGTGGGCAGCCGACGGCCGAGCCCACGCGGCCGGCTGCTGGTTCGGCAGGGCTCAGGAGAGGGGAGAGCCGCCGCCACGCTTCGCCGTGGGTTTCATCAGGAGGGGAGCAGGCAGCTCCTTGGCCAGTGGGACGCCGGTGACTCCACGTGCTGTCCCTCCTGCGGGGTTGTCTTGTCCTCCCATAGCTTTCCAGGGTGGAAATAAATGATCAAAGGGATGTCTTGGGGCATCATTGTGTAGTGGTAGGATGAGAGGTAATGGCTTCAAACTGAAAGAGGGGAGATTTGGATGAGATATTGGGAAGAACTTCTTGGCTGTGCGGGTGGTGAGCCCCTGGCGCAGGTTGCCCCGAGAAGCTGTGGCTGCCCCATCCCTGGAGGTGTTCAAGGCCAGGTTGGACGGGGCTCTGAGCAACCTGGGCTGGTGGGAGGTGGCCCTGCCCAGGGCAGTGGGTGGACTCGATGATCTTTAAGGTCCCTTCCAGCCCAAACCAGTCTGTGATTCTATGATCATAGACTGGCTCCTTGCAAAATTGATCCTTACAAACTTGGGAAGGGCCTGGGATGTAACTGGTGGGAGAAGAAAAGGTGGCAAAGCGGCACTGATCCGTGCAATGCTGTGGAAAACAAGTCTTGCTGGAGAGACACACGCACACATTGTCACGAGAGGTTGGTGTTGTTGCTAAAACCGCTCTCGGCGGTGTCTGCAGAGCCCGGCACGCAGCTCTGCTTTCCTGTGGGATTTTTCTAAACAAACGAAGGGCTGTTGCCCCGGGGAGGCTGAGGTGCAGCTCGGCCGGGGCATCCACCAGCCCCGGTCTGGAGGGGGGGGGGCGCAGTACGTCCTTCAGGTCAGTCGCCTCCATCGACACCCCCCTCATGTGAGACTCGAGACTTTCTTCTCTTCTGGCTGTCTGCAGCTCACCCCTGTTCTCCGTGGGCATCCCCCCAGCGCGGATCTGAGGTCGGGCGAGGTATGGGTGAAGAGCTCACCTCTTGCACACGCAGATCCACGGAGATCTTCAGTTCTGCGTGGGGGCTCACAGCTTTGTCTTCCTTTAACTGTGCCGCATTCGGTGTTGCGGAGCACCACGGTACCACCATCAGTCATGGTCGGGCTGCTTCTGGAGGACCCTTGTTCTAACCACCGGCCAACCTATGTCCGTCTTTCATGGAGGATGTTTGTCCTTTCGAGAGGATCTAGCTTGGAGTGAGGCAGCGGTTGTGGAGGTCAGATGTCTGTGTGCCTGGTGCTTTATGAACATGGGGCTGCTTTGTGGTGACTTCTGCAGGATAAATCGGCTGAGGAGCATTGAGTGCAATCAAACCGGGCTGCGAGCGACTCCAGGGCATGGTTGTGTACCCCGGCAGCATGACCCAATCCAGGGTGTCACCTGCCGTGGTTTGAAGTGACCTGTGCTCTCAGCAGGGCTGTTTTTAGGAAGTTGACGTCTTATCCCATGGCTTGGGAAGAGTCCCAGGGCAGCTTGGCGCCTGGAGCTCAGGTGGGTGTCAGGAGCTCCTCCCGTGCTGGGACCGAGGGCTCCGGCGGTCCTCCCTGAGCTCACACGTTGGGGACAGAAGGTGGTGGAGCCGTGCCTGCGCCTGAGCAGCTGTAACCCCGAGTGAGGAGGCTGAAGTGAGTTCGCGTCTGTCTTGTGCCATCGGTTCCCTGCGCCCGTTTAGCGGTGGTGTAATCGCCTCTGGAATGGGCTGAGGCTCCTTGGCACAGGAGACGGCGCGACCAGGGAGCGGAGCAGGGCCTGTGCCCGTCGGCGGTGGTGATGGCGATGTCCTCCTGGGGTTCCCCTGGAAGAGGAGCAGTCCAGGAGATCTGGACTTCCATTTCTCAGGCCTCTGGCTGAGCACACTTGGCCCCCAACATCTGGCTTGTACGTACCCATCTCCGCAGGCGAGGTTCGGCACCGCGGCCGTGGAGTGCATCGCTGTCCCCAGGATGCGGCAGTCGGGCAGCGCTGGGTGGGACCCGGCGGCGAACCCCTCGAGGGCAGCAGCTCCGTGTGCTTTGCTCTTCTCATTTCGGCAGTGAAATGTTTGCACAGAGCGGTGAGCTACAGGCTCAGCGCGGAGCCCAGTGAGGAGAGGAACCCTCTGGTTGGCAGAGTGCCGGCGGTGGGCTTGCCCCCATAGCTGCTGAGCCGTACCTTCCCCCCGCGTGCTGGCAGGGGAGCCGGGCAGGAGGCAGCCCGGTTGGAAATTGGCAGCAGGAAGGAGAGGCCCTGGGACGCAGTTTTGCAGGGACACACGTGGCAGAGTCTGGGAATGCCTCACCTCCCCGCCGCGATACCCGGGCAGCTGAAGAAAGCCGAGCTCCCGCACCGCGGTTGCTCTTACGGCTGCGGCCGCACCGGGCGGCCCCGGGGAGGAGAGGAGGGTCTGTGCAGCGGTGTGTGCGTGCACGTGGGGTGTGAGGGTGGGCACGGGGAGCGGTGAACAGCGGGAAAACTTCACCAGCTTGAAACCAGCTTCGATTCGCAAGGGTTTGGGCTGGAGCAGCGATTTCTGCAGCTTTCTGCCTGTCCGGCCTCATTGCTGCCTTATTCTCATCCTCGGTTTTGCTCAAGTCACCTCGTCCTCAGAGTGCATCGGCCCACGGCCCCAGAAGTAGTTNCCTGTCCGGCCTCATTGCTGCCTTATTCTCATCCTCGGTTTTGCTCAAGTCACCTCGTCCTCAGAGTGCATCAGCCCCAGAAGTAGCCGAGCTGTCCCCTTCTCAGTGAGGTCCCAAAAGTTTCGGGAATTTTCCACAGCTCCTCACCAGCCAAATGCAGATGCTGAGGAAATACAGAAAAATCCCTTGTGACTTCGAAACCCAGGGGCAGTCCTGGGCCCGCTGGCTGGAATTACCCACCGACCCCGGGGAGGGTGTTTGGAAAGTCCCCAGAAACCAGTAAAACTGTGTTCGGAGCTGCCTGAAGTGCGGTGTTGGCACAGCCTGGGCCGGTGTTTTCCAGCTGCCTGCCCCGAGGCAGGAGTGCCACCTCCCGGGGCAGCCGCCGGTGCCTGGGGCAGCCCTGGGACACGTCGCCTTTCCTTCCCGGCACCTTCGCGACACCGTGCCGGGCTGGAGGGACCCGGCAGCGCCTGGCCAGCCTCGCGGGCTCGATGCCGGCTGCAGGGAGCCGCCTCGCATGGCACAGCCCAGCTCCTCGCAGCCCCTGTGCCGGGGCAGCTCCTGTGGCTCCGAGACGGGAGCAGGGTGATGGAGGGTGCCCGGCTCAGCCAGGGCGTCCCCTCACCCTTCCTCCCAGCTTGGCTTTCTCCAAGCAGCTCCTGCTGTCCCTGTGGAGAGGAGGGGAAGGCGCCTACCCATTTCTCCCCTGCAGAGGGGACGGGAGGCTCTGGCCGGTGTTGCCACCTCCCTGGACCGTGGTGGCTGCAGGTGCCGGGGAAGGTGGCACAGCCCTGTTTCCCTATATACTCTGTAGGTGACATGCTGCCACACCAAGCTCCCTGTCCCCGGGAGATGGTACCTGGTGGTGTCGGTACCCGGTGGGGTTGCTTTCACATCATCCAGCCCCCCGACGCTCCCGGCTCCCACCGCCGAAGCGATGCGGGGGAGCGAGCGCAGCGGCGCGGGCGGTGCAGCCGCCCTGACCGCCGTCCCCTGCGGTCTCTTGCAGTTCTGCCAGCCCAGCGGCTGGCAGCTCTTCACGGAGAGGAACCCCCCCACCTTCTTCGTGGCTGTGCTGACCGACATCAACTCGGAGCGGCATTACTGCGCCTGCTTCACCTTCTGGGAGGCCGTCGAGAGCGCACAGGTACTGCGGGCTGCCGGGGTGGGGTCTGCGGGGGGCAGGTTGGGGAGGGCGGTCGGCAGCGCTGGCTGGGAAGCGTCGACGGCCTTCGGCTTTGTCCAGTGGTTCCTGCTTTCCCCTTGTCGGGGGGATCCGGGCCCTGGCGTCAGAGGCTCGGGAGAGGGAAGAGCATCCTTTTTCTAACCCCGGGACGTGGCTGGTGTGTGTCTCCCTAGCCTCAGAGCCACCCCAGGAATGGTGAGGGGGAGGAGGAGGAAGAGGAACCATCGTCTCCCGTACAACCCGCGCAGCTCTTCGCTCCCAAAAGCTTGGTGCTGGTGTCGCGGCTGGACCACGCGGAGGTGTTCAGGGTAAGTCTGAAACGCACCTGTGGCTGGGGCGGGGGGAGCGGGGCCCCTGCTCGGGATGGAGAGGAGAGCATCGTTAGTAAAGGCTCCGGGAACAACCGGGAGCCGCGTAGTCACCGCCAGGAGCAGGAGTTGCAGGAGCACGCTGGCACAGCGCCCCGTGGGAGAGCGACCGCTCGTTGCATCCCGGTCCAGCCCCAGGAGCCGGGTCAGCGGCTGCACGCTGAACCTGCACGGCTGGCAGCAGGACGGCAGAGCAAGGGCTCGGCCGCGCCGGGCAGCTGGTGGCCTTGACCCAGTTTTGTTAATAGAAGAAAACGTGAAGAACAGCCCGTTCCTGTGGGAGCGTTTATCTTTGCCATCTTTATTTTCTTTAAACGGGCTGCATAAGGTTTGGGAGGGCACGGGCTGCAAGCTGGCGTGTTTACAAGCTGCCTCGGTGCGTACTGTGCCCGCAGCTCTGCGGCTGGGGCAGGCGGGGTGCGGGCAGCCGCCTCCGGAGCGAGCGGCCCCGCTGCCTCGCTGCTCCCTTGGTCCCAAGGAGGAGTCCCCCCGGTGTTTACGGTGGGCTCTCCGCGAGCTCGCCCAGGTGTTGGGCTTGCAGGAGGGCAGCGTTCTCCATCAGGCCAGGCTGGGATCGTTCCTTTTTCCCCTCCCACTGTGCAGATATCGCTTCTGGGCTCTGCCCTGTTCTGGAACCTCTTGTTCACAGCCCGCTCTGTGACTGGAGCACATGGTGTTCCCTCAGGGCGTTCAGTGCTCAAGGCATTAATAACTGACAGGGGAAAAAAAATCATTCCGTTCTCTGGCCTGGAGCTGCTTCGAACAGCAGAAACTTCGGGCTTTGCAGACTCACAACCCCAAACCACATAACTGAGGTTGGAGGCTCCTCTGGAGGTCTCTGGTCCAACCCCTGCTCCAGCAGGATGTCCAGGGTATCGTCCAGTTGGGTTTTGGATATCTCCAAGGATAGAGACTGTACAAGTTCTCTGGGTAACCAGTGCCAGTGTTCGACCACCCTCGCAGTAAAAACGTCTGTAGACTTAGGTATTTTTTGGGGTAAGTTGTCGGAGCCCAAGTCAAGCCTGTCTTGGCTGATGGGGGTGTCAAAACAGCAACTCCTCCCCAGCAAGCGGGAGCAGT
Organism: Anarhynchus alexandrinus; assembly: GCA_008711295.1. Classification (NCBI taxonomy): domain Eukaryota; kingdom Metazoa; phylum Chordata; class Aves; order Charadriiformes; family Charadriidae; genus Anarhynchus; species Anarhynchus alexandrinus. The sequence continues at coordinate 33,069 of VUYV01000837.1, read as the reverse complement.
AAGCCCGAGGTAGAAGGGAGCGTATGGACAGAAACGAGCCTGGATCGTCTGTCCATTTCCCTCATTGCAAGCAGTCGCATTGTACGGTCATCCTCACGTCTGGGATGGGGTTTACCATGCCTGGCCTTCCCTGGAGCTGGAATTCTCTAAAACGCTGGAGCTGTTCATTTTCTCAGCCGCTGGGAGAGCAGAGAGAGATCAGCCGGGCTGCAGAGTCTGCCGGCAGCCCGGTCGTGCTTGGGGATGGCGCTGGAGGAAAGCGGGTCAGAGAACGGGTTCCAAAAGAGGTTTCCTGCAGAGCTTCTCCCCTGGAGACTGCACTGAGATGGTTCCCGGCTCGTTTTGGTCCTTGCATACCTGCCCGCTCCTCTGCCCTGGCTGGGTTTGTTAGGAGGCCCAGTAACGTTTGCGTCACGCGTTGGGCTGCCCGGTTTCATTGCTTGAATTATCCACCTTAGTGAGTTCGGAGGAGCAGAGGAGCCATGAGCACTGCAGTGCCGTTGTTCTGGGCTTTGGGTCATTGTCCCCTCGGCTGTGGCACAGACCCAGCGATGTCGCTGGCTGTGCCCGGGAGGTCTGGGAGCGTGGCGGCTGTGGGATCGGGGTCTCTGCTCCGCTGCAGCGAGTGCCGCGTGCCTCTGGGGTGCCCGAGGGAGCCGAAGCAGATGGTGGCGGAACACGGCGTGTTTGCCCGTTGAGCGGGGTTTGCCTCTCCCTGTCCCTGCCAGGAGAAGGGCGGCGGGTGGAAACCCGGCCTTCGTCCTTTGGGTGGATGGACAGATCTCACTGGTTAAATCTGAAGTGCCGCCTCTTCCTTCCCCGGCACAAGACTCGGGTTGCTGTGGCTCCTTCTCCTCTCTGATGAGAGGTCTCTGTAGCCCAAGACCTGGACCTGGTGGTCCCCCTGGTCAGCACGGTGCTGGACTGAGAGTCTGCCTCTTGCTCAGGGTGAGGTCACGCCATACCCACGTTGGGTCAGGAGCCTTCACCACTGTTCACGAACGTGCAGGAGCGTGAGCTTGCTCTGCGCTGGGTTATTCCAGCGTGCAGTAGCCTGCCTGGCCCCTTCTCTCCAAAGCCCTGGTATTTGTGTTTTTGTGTTTCCTCTCCTCCTCACTGACATGGGGAGATGGCTTGAGTTAAAAAACAACGCCCAGAGGGTGCCTTGAAGACAAATTCCTCAAATTCCTTATTCATCTGTGTATGAGAGCTGTGCTGAATGCTGCCCCATGCTTGTGCCCCCTGAATCCCTCTGTGCTGGAGCTGGTGTTGCTTCCCCAAAAGAAAAGAAAAGAAAGAAAAGAATTAGATTAGATTAGATTAGATTAGATTAGATTAGATTAGTTTAGATTAGTTTAGAATAGAATAGAATAGAATAGAATAGAATAGAAATTTCAGTGGGAAGAGACCTGCAGTGGTCACCTAGTCCCACTGCCTGACCAGTTCAGGGCTCACCAAACGTTAAAGTGTGTTGTTAAGGGCACAGTCCAAACGCAGAGCAGCGCCCGGCCGGGTGTCTCGGCAGCCCTCGGTGGAGGAGTGGGTCTCCGTCCCATCCCTTGCTTGGGGTCGCAGATGGACAGTTCTGCGTCCCGCCCTGATGCTCAGCTGCGCTGTGCTTTCCTCTCCAGAACAGCCTGGGTTTGATCTATACCATCTACGTGGACGGACTGAGTGTGTCCCTGGAGAACGTCATTGGGAACCTCCTGACGTGTACCATCCCCATCACCGGGGGAGCTCAGGTGGGTAACCCGCTCTTCCCTCTCTTCCCTCTCCCCGCTTCTGCCTCTGAGCAGCTCTGACAGACGCAGGGAGGGTTCGCTCAGCTGTATTCCGGTTTTGCTGTGCGGGGTGAGCTGAGCAAGGCTGGTGTGACTCGTGGGCAGAGTCTGGCTCAGTGCACCGGCAACGGAGGAGCTGCCGCAGCGCACTGCTACTGGCGAGCGCTTGGCTAGTGCACGTAGCGCCTTCCCAAGCGCTTCAGAGTAGAAACAACAGACCTCTGTGATTTGGAGCCGCTCAGCTCCTGCATCAGCTGAGAAGATCTTGCCGCTTCGCTTAGCTACAGCTTGCCGCGACTGGGCAGCTTGGTCTTGGCTCCTTGCTCCCTCCAGGAGGGGGTACGGGGTGGCTCGGCCACCAGCTGGCTGACGCAGTCGCTGATCGGTCTGTGCAAACAATCGCCATGGTCTCTGGTCACTCCTGCCTCGGGGAGGTCTCGCTCCTCCGCTCAGGCCTGTCTGACTGCCTGGAGAGCTGCTCCAGAGCCAAGTGGCCACGGGCCATCTGTGAGAGCGGGGACGAGTCAGCTCGAGGGAGACGGGCCAAGCAAGGCTAACGTTTGCCAGATGAGCGATTTGGAGCTCTCTCCTCATGCCACTGGCTTGTGCCTGTGCATGGCCAGCGTCCCTGATGGACGGGGCTGGAGGAGCAACGGCCTCGCTCGTGCCCAGAACTGAGCCCATCAAAGATAAACCTCCTGTTTTTCCCCTCTGAGCCATGTGTTCCCCGAGCAGTCCTCCTCCTGCTCCAGGAAGACCAGCTGGGCCCCGTCTCGCTCCTGCGAGCAGCAGATGGGTAAGGAAGGGCTAATTGAAGCTGATTTGGAGGTGACAGAAGTGGAGGGAGCCCAGCTGGACCCTCTGGCGGGAGGCGTTTGGAGACAGCGGCATAATGCCCTGAAGGTCTTCTGCCACGATAACACCTGGAACGTGACCATGGACGTGCACTTGTCTCCTGCAGTGGCTTCACTTTCAGCTGAGCCCCACTTCCCCCAGCAAAAAACGCCACCTCATTCTCTCGCACCCTGGCTGCACCCAAGTGGAGGGGCCGTTGCAGGGCTGGGGCAGCGCTGTGGGTCCCCGGAGACAGAGGTTTCTTCCACCGCTGCGGCCCGTGAGCCCGAGGGGAGGCTGCTGCCTTGGACCCGTGGGTCTGTGCAGGCTTCTTCTTGGGTGGCTGCTTTCTGCTGGGCAGAAGTGGTGCCCCTTGGGCTGCCGTCGTGGTCCATCGTAGGTTTGGTGCTTCCTCCAGTAATCCGGAGGGACGCAGGTCCTGGGGGGGCCCAGCGGCCGTCCCAGTGTTTGCAGGAGAGGGATGGATGGCACTCGTATCCGAGTCCTCGGGAGGAGAAGGCGGCAGGGTGCTGCCCGCACCCGGAGGGCTGTGACTGTGTGCCAGGCGCCCCGGGTTCGCTCGCATTCCTGCAGGATCTGCCCAGATCTGTCCGACTCCGTCTGGTTCCTCCCCGGTGGGACGTGTAAGCGGCAGTACGGGAGAGGAGAGGCCGCTCGCACCAGGGCGGCTCCTCAAGCCGCTGTGGCTCGCTGAACAGCGCTTTTTTGGCACAATTATTTGCCGCCTCCCAGTTCTTGCAGGATCAGGCTGTGCTGTGGGAACCAGTAGTGTGCTACAGGGAGGGCAGTCTGTTGGTGCCACGTCCCTTCCCGTGTTTACCTGTTCTCCTGCTGTGTCCAAACGCTCTTTTGCAGTGTAGTAGCTGTCGCTTTTGCTTTGTGTGTGTGTGTGTGTGCGCATCTCTCCGCTCCGAGAGCGCTGGTCCCTGCTTGATGTTGGCCTCTGCCCGTGTTCGTCTTCCCTGTTGTCTCGCTGTCTGTGTGTGTTTCTAACTGACTGTGCTATCTCTGTCTGTCTCTATCTCAGCTTGACGCGGACGACGAAGCAGCGGTACGCACACCTTTTCTTTCATTGGGTCCGTCTCCTCGTTAGCAACCTCTCTTTCTGTTGTTCTTGAGGGCGGCGCGCGCTGCAGCTCGTGCAGCGGAGTCCCGGGCGCTGTCGGTCTCGGAGCACCCTCGGGCGCGCGTGTGCTGCGCTGCGGGGCAGCGGGGACCACGGGCCGGGGGCTGTGGGGAGGGGGACCGCGTTCCTGCACCGCCGCGGACGGGCTGTGCGCGCTTTGCCTCTCCGTGAGCGCGTTCTCCTGGGGGTTGTGAAAAGGCGGTGGCCTGGTCTGGAAGAGCAGGTCAGGGGTGTTGGTTCTGCCCTGCCAGAGGGAAGGCGGTTAGCAGCAGATTTCTGGGCTGTTGCGGTGGCGTGAGCTCTTGCGGCTGCCGGGGCCGAGCGAGGAGGTGGGTTGCATGGCGAAACCTGCTATTGCAGAGGAGCAGTTTTCCCTAGAGAGGTGCAGAAAGAGGAGAAGAGGGCCGGTCGTCTGGTCCTGCCCCCGCCGCCTGGGGAGAGGCTGGGGACGCGTAGGCTTCCCTGTGCCACGGGGAACGAGCTTAGGTCTGGGGAAAAGACTGTATTGGAGAAGCAGCAGTGAGACTGTGCCCAGTCTGTCCGCCCCCAGCCCTTCTGCTGGGAGCCGCGTGGGCCTGCTCGCGCTGCTCACCGGGGTGCCCTGTGCGATGGGAGAGGCTGCAGAGGTGGTGCAGCTCCTCGTCCTGCCCGTGCTGGCTGGGCACGGCACAGGCGAGCTGTGCCCCCCTGGCTGTGAGGTCCCGGAGAGCCCTCCTGTGCTGCGTCGCAGTGCGGGTCTCGGGGCTCGCTGCCTTCTTCTGCCGGCCATCGAGGAGTTGCTCGTGCTGGCCGGGACTGCCGGCTGTTTCAGCAGGTCTCGTTCCTCCTGCTAACCCCTGGCCTCAGCCGAGCACGCAACGTTTAGCCTGGAGAAGAGAAGGCTGAGGGGAGACCTTATTACTGCGTACAAGTATCTAAAGGGTGGGTTGGAGGAGGATGGATCCAGACCCTTTCCAGTGGTTCCCAGTGACAGGACGAGGGGCAATGGGCACAAGTTGGAACATAGGAGGTTCCGTTCAAATACACGGAAAAACTCCTTTGGGGTTGGGGTGGCAGAGCAGTGGCACAGGCTGCCCAGGGGGGTGGGGGAGTCCCCTTCTCTGGAGGTTTCCAAGCCCCGCCTGGATGCAGTGCTGAGTGCTGTGCTCTGGGCAGTCCTGCTTTGGCAGCGGAGTTGGGCGAGATCATCTCTAGAGGTCCCTTCCAACTCTGAACATTCCCTGATTCCGTGTGTTGTCGCAGGGTGCTCTTCCCTCTTCCTGCGGCAGCCGTGCTCCGGCCGTGCTGCCGTCAGGCGGCGTGCCGTGGTGGGACACGCTGCCCCGCTGGGTGCGAGGGTTGTGCCGAGGGCACGGTCGCCCTGGCCCTGTGCGCCGGGGGGATTCGGGCTGCTGCTGGCTGGCGCGGCAGCGGGGCAGCTGGTTTGCCCTCCACGCTTGTGCTCGCCCCTCGCTTGGGTGGACGCCCGGTGACCGGGGTCTGTTTTCTCTTGCAGAGGACGATCTCTCTGGGAGCAGGGGACAGGCAGGTGATCCAGACACCCATCAATGACTCGCTTCCTGTCAGCAGCTGCAGCGTGGCTCTGCTCTTCCGCCAGCTCGGTGAGACTTCTCCCCACGCCTCCTTCTCATCGGGTCCGGTGCCAAAGCCAGCTGGCCGAGTCCTGGGCTGGAGCTGCCTGCGCGTCGCTTCCCACCACGCTCCTGAGCCCGGCGTGGCAGCTCAGGGCTCTCTTCCAGCTGCAGCCACCTCAGACTCAGCCCTCCCCGGCCCTGCGTCGCCTCCCCTTTCCCAGGAGGGCAGGAGAGGGCGGCTCGGGCACAGACGTGTGGCCACATCTCATGGGAAGCAGCCTGGGTGGTGGAAGGAGTGCGCGGAGGTGTGCTGCCATCAGCCTTGTGCCTCTGATTAAAGGACAGTGGCAGCTCAGGAGAGCTGCTGAGCGTCTCTCAGAAGAGGGGCTTCCTTGGGGGAGTGCGTACGGGTCCGTGGGTGACCCAGAAGCGGCTCTCTGGAAGGATGTTGGCTCCTCTGTTGTGCAGAATGTGGAGATGGGGAGTGGGATCCAGCCCGGGTGGGGATTAGTGGTCTCTGGAGGGGTGCGAGAGGGGAACCCTCATTCCTGAGCGCTCTTCTCTCCCTGTCTCCCCAGGCATCACCAATGTGCTGTATCTCTTCTGTGCGGCGCTTACTGAGCACAAGATCCTGTTTCTCTCCAGCAGTTACCAGAGGCTCACTGACGCCTGCCGGGCTCTCCTCGCGCTGATGTTCCCCCTCAAGTACAGGTGAGGGAACCCCACCGCTCCTCGAGCCCCTCAGCCCTCCGGCAGCATCCCAGGGCTGTCCTGCCTCCCCCGTGCTGCACGCCCTCGCTGCCTCCGGGGTTCATAGCCGGTGTGACCGTGTTTTGGGCGCTGCCGGCGAAGGGGCAGGTGAATGCCCACAGGTTTTGGCTGTGCCCAGTGCCCCTTCCCGAAGCCATCCACGTGCACGGCAGTGTAATTCCAGAGTGCGTCCACAGCAGCAAAGGGGTGTGAAGCTTCCACCCCTGCCTCCCTCCTCCCTGGGGCAGGACCGGGGCTGCAGCACGGGACGCAGGGAGCAGCGAGGCATTACCGGCAGTGCCTGTAGCTCCAGGAGCTGCTGGCATGCATTATTCCTAGTCGTGGTGACCTTTGACAGAGGGAAGCAAGCCTGTCCGGCCATGGGACGTGGTCCAGCAGTGCCCTTGGTGTATGTGAGAGAGGCCGGAGGTGCTTCTCTCTCCAGAATCCGTCCCCTTTCCCTTCTCTCGGCCCTGTTGCAGCCTGTGCAGAGCACAGAGCCTCAGCGCGCTGCTTCCGCTGGCAGCCCTCCGTCCCAGCCCCGGGCACAAAGTCTCGCTGGATGGGGGAGGCTGGACGCTGGGAGCCGTCCAGAAAGCCGCGGTGCAAATTCTGCCCCCCCTAGAAGGGGACACGCGCATACAGGGCGGTTGTTAAGGGGCTGGTGGTGGTGGCCAAGCTGCCGCGGTGGCCGCGGCGGGACGGCTGGCACCCCGCTCGCCCCAGCCCCGGGGAGCTGGCGATGCTGTTGACCCGCGGGGCCTGGCCGGGGAGGGGGACGCCGGCTCGCAGACTGGCCGCCACTGGGGCTGTTTGCACATCTCCCAAGTAGGACAGTTGGGATAGACGGGCCATTGTTGCTGCCGGCTCCTGTCGCACTGTTTCCACGCTGGCCTGCCATACCCCTAGGCTGCAGAAAGGCTATTTGTATTCCAAAGAAAGCTTTCTTTTGGAGTTAAATTGCTTTGCTGGAAACCTTTCCCTCGGTCAGACTTAGATTATAACTCCAGGGCCAGAGAACGATGACGGTCAGTGTCCACGAGCCCTCAGAAACCTTGGGCAGCTGTAGGGCACGTACTGCCCGAAGGGCTGAGAGTGGCAGGAGAAAGCGCCTGCCTTCCCGGGGCCGTGGTCACCCCACAGCCTCTGGAGGTGGGGATCGTCAGCTGGGGTCGGGGAGGGCGCTTGGGTAGAGAGCGGGGCTCGACTGGCTGCAGCGATGCTCTTTTTTGGTTGCAGTTTCACGTACGTGCCCATCTTGCCTGCGCAGCTCCTTGAGGTACTGAGCACGCCAACGCCCTTCATTATCGGCGTCCACTCCATCTTCCAGTCGGAGACGCAGGAGCTGGTGAGAGCCCGGGCGCCCCTTCCCTTGTGCCGGGAGCAGAACCGGTCCAAGGAAGAAGCAGGGGTCGTGTGCCGGCGGTCTCAGATAGCAGCAAACGTTGTCCTGAGGGTGCCCGGGGCAGGAGGCCGAGCACGCCGGCTCGCACAGGCGCTGCTTGTTGAGGCCGTCCAGCCCGGGCTGCGGTCCAGACGTGCCGCAGGAGCCAAGCGGGGCTGGCTGGGCCACGCGCCGGCGGGGCTTCGGGCTGCGGAGCTGCACACCAGCGGCCGGGGTTAACCGAGGATCTGATTTTGAAACTCGGCTGGCAGCGCTGGTCCAAGAGGCTGTGTTGGCACTTCGGAGCTCAGTTCAGAAACTGAATTAAATCAGAGCGTAATGAGTCTGATCTAAACCGCAACAAGCTTTCCCGCAGCCTTCTGGACAGACTGCAGCGTGCCGCTTTGGTGAAGCGGGGTGGCCTCTGTCTTGGTCAGCCTTTGACGCCTCACCCAGGCCGATGCCACGAAGTCACGGCAGACGCCTGCCGAGCAAAGCTGCGGCCCTCTCCTGCCAGGGCGTCCTCCCCCTGCCACCGTCGTGGGTGGTGGGATCCCTTTATAGCTCGTGTGTTGGCAAACGCTTGGGCTTGGTGACGGTGGGTGAGAGAAAATAACTACTGAGGGTGGATAGAGTGCTCAGAGGAGATGGAGAGGAGACAGACGCCGGCCCGAGCCCTCCTGAGCTGGGCTTGCCCCCTCGCTAGCTCTCCGTTGCCCAGCGGGAGGTGGTGGGAGGGTGTGGGGAAGCCTGGCCTTGTCTCACGCCTCTCCTGCCACTTCCAGCTGGATGTTGTTATCGCAGACCTGGACGGCGGGACGGTGAATGTCCCCGAGTGTGTACATATCTCCCTGCTCCCTGAGCCTCTGCTCCAGCAGACCCGGGAAGCCCTCTCCATGGTAAGTGCCGCAGCTTTTCCCCCGTCTGCAGGGTGCGAACGCCTTGGGAACAGCACACGTTTCCCAGGGTGAGCTGGGAACGGAGCAGCAGGGACTCCTCTGAGAGCAGAGGTCCGTATCTCGAGGTCCTGCTGACCACCTCACAGGAGACCTTTCCTCATCCTGATGGCCCCTGGTGCTGGCAGTGCCGGCGGGGGGGAGGGGGGGGTTTCTGCCAAAGGTTTCTGGGAATCCGGCGGTTGGCTCCCAGCCTGTGGGCAGGAAGCAGCTGCGGCCCCGAAGCTTTTCTGGCTTGCTCGCGCGTTCCCGGAGACCGCCGGCCATGCGAGAGCGTGCCCAGGACAGCCGTGCCAAACACATGCTGCACGCCTCAGCTTCTGCTCCTCGCCCGGGGCCGGGGGGAGCGGGGGAGGCCGGTTCTGTCGCAGCCCCGCTGCGCGCAGCCCACAGCCCTCCCGCGCCGTGCGTCTCCCCAGCAGAGCTGGAGCGGCTCCCCCCGTGCCCACCGCCCTCGTCCCGCCGAGCCGTCCTGGGCTCCGTGCTCTGGAGGGGTCCGGCATCGCCGCTTCCCTTGCACGACAGAGCGTTCTCTGATACCGGGGGGGTTCCAGCCCCTGTGGGTTTGTTTCCAAGCCCCTCGGACATTTCTGGGGGGGCTGTTGGGTCTCTGGGGAGCGCTGCTTTGCTTTTTCCAGCTGTGAAGGCAGAGATGGCCCCGGGCCCGGGCTGAGCACGCTGTGTGCCTTGTCTGTGCAGGTTTTGGACCCAGAGCTGGAAGTGGCAGATCTCGCGTTCCCCCCTTCAACGATTTCTGCCTCTTCTCTCAAAATGCAGGTGAGTGGGGCGGGGAGGAAGGGGGGAGCCCTCCTGTGAGCCTGCCGTCCCTGCTGGACACCCCCTTTCTTGGGCGCGCGGAGCGGACAGGCACCATTTCAAGCCTGTCTCCATCGCGGTGTTGCTGAGGTTGAGAGGCAAAGCACAGTACTGCCGGGACACCGGGGCCGCAGGCAAACACCAAACATTTGGGCGCTTCAGCAAACCCAGCCAACCTCATGCAGTTCAACAAGGCCAAGTGTGAGGTCTTACATCTGGGTCGGGGCAATCCCAAGCACAGCTCCAGGCTGGGTGGAGAATGGCTGGAGAGCAGCCCTGAGGAGAAGGACCTGGGTGTGCTGATGGACGAGAAGCTCAACATGAGCCAGCAATGTGCCATCGCAGCCCAGAAGGCCAACCGCATCCTGGGCTGCATCAGCAGAAGTGTGGCCAGCAGGGCGAGGGGGGGATTCTGGCCCTCTGCTCCACTCTCGTGAGACCCCACCTGGAGTACTGCCTCCAGCTCTGGAGTCCCCAACAGAAGGAGGACATGGACCTGCTGGAGTGTGTCCAGAGGAGGGCCACGAGGATGATCCGAGGGCTGGAGCACCTCTGCTATGAGGAGAGGCTGAAAGAGTTGGGGGGGTTCAGCCTGGAGAAGAGAAGGCTCCGGGGAGATCTTCTTGCGGCCTTCCAGTGCCTAAAGGGGCTCCAGGAGAGCTGGGGAAGGGCTTTTTCCTGGGGCATGGAGTGATAGGACGAGGGGGAATGGCTTCAAAGTGGAAGAGGGCAGGTTTAGATTGAACATGAGGAAGAAGTTTTTCCCTGTGAGGGTGGTGAGGCACTGGCACAGGTTGCCCAGAGAGGTTGTTGAGGCCCCATCCCTGGAGGTGTTCAAGGCCAGGCTGGACGTGGCCTTGGGCAGCCTGGTCTGGTGGGAGGTGTCCCTGCCTATGGCAGGGGGGTTGGAACTCGATGATCTTCAAGGTCCTTTCCAACCTAAACCATTCTGTGATTCTATGATTCAATGAAACCCCGGGGCTGTCTGAGCTGCCTTTTCCGCTGTGCGCAGCACCAGGGACGCCGTGAAGGGCAGGCAGAGCAGGGAATCCAGCCTGCCATGTCCCTTTTTCCCTGGAATCTCTGCCGAGTTTCCTGCCCTGCTCAGCAGAAGCTGACCCTGACACGTGGTTTGATCCCCTCGCCTCTGCCCTGGGTGTATATTCCTGTCCCGTGGGCTGCCTCGTCTGCACCTCTGCCCGACCACGCTGTGACCAGGCTGTCCTTCCCTCTTCCCAGGATAAGGAGATCCGGGCCGTCTTCCTCCGCTTGTTTGCACAGCTGCTCCAGGGTTATCGCTGGTGTCTGCACATCATCCGCATCCATCCCGAGCCGGTCATCCGATTCCATAAGGTGAGGCGCCGGCACGGGCACACGCGCGCGGGGGCTGGCCGGTACCTCTGGCGCGCTGGGTGCTCCGGTCTGAGCGTCCCGAGGGGAAAAGAGCTGCCGGGAGCGGTGTGATGGGGACGGGGCAGCGAGGGAGGGCAGGGAGCACGTTTCTGCACGTGATCAGGGAGGTGGTTGTGCCCCTGTACTCGGCACTGGTGAGGCCACACCTCGAGTATTGTGTCCGGATTTGGGCACCCCAATACAAGAGAGATACGGAGGTGCTGGACCGAGTGCAGAGGAGCAGACGAAGCTGGTGAAGGGCCCAGAAAACACATCATATGACGAGCGGTCGAAGGAGCTGGGACTGGTTAGTTTGAGGAAGAGGAGGCTGAGGGGAGACCTCATCACTCTCTACAACTATTTGAAAGGACACTGTAGAGAGGTCGGTGCTGGTCTCTTCTCACAGGTCATTAATGACAGGACAAGAGGGAATGGCTTCAAGCTCCAACAGGGTAGGTTTAGACTGAACATTAGGAAAGACATTTTCCCAGAAAGAGTGGTCGGGCGTTGGAATAGGCTGCCCAGGGAGGGGGTTGAGTCACCATCCCTGGAGGTGTTGAAGAGCCGTTTAGATGTGGTGTTGGGGGATATGGTGTAGGGGAGAACTTTGTAGAGTAGGGTAGATGGTTGGACTCGATGATCCCAAGGGTCTCTTCCAACCTAGACAATTCTATGATTCTATGATTCTATGAATCTATGACTCGGCTCCGTGTGCGCTATGGCCTCCTGTCCACGCGGCAGAATTATGTTTTCAGACTGTCCTGTGGAATAACTCTTTTCCAGGTGGGTTGGGCGGAGGTTGGGGTGAGTTGATCTGTGAAGAGCTTTGCACAAATACAGCTGTATCTACAAGAGAGTTTTGTGTTTCCAGCGAGTGACCTCTCCTGCACCACTCCCGCGTCCACCTGCATCCCTTGTTTGTCCTTGACCGTCCCGAGGTCTTGCGGGTCAGATAGCGCTTCCCTGTTTACCCGTGTGTGGTCAGATGCGCTGCAGCTGGCGTCCCCTGTGCCTGGTGTCAGGCAGCCTTGGAGCCTCACAGAAGGTGTCCCTCGCGTCCTGGCCTGGAGCCGGGGATTTTCTAAGGTCTGGGGAGAGGAGGGAGGCAGCGCCCGCCTTCCCCGGCGCTTCTGGGGTGTTTGCTCTTTGTTCCGGAAAAATTGGCAGGGCAGGGAGAGCAGGGGAGAGCTGGAAGTGTTTGGGCATCCGTGGAGGAGACCTTCACGCAGGAGAAGGCGACACGGGGAGCGAGAGCAGAGGGACTCGAGCGTGGTGGTGGCCCCGTCGCGCAGCCCGCAGCCCTGCCGCAGCCGTGCCCTCCTGCTGCACGCTGCATGTCGCTGAGGACCTTAACGCTGCCGGCACCTTCCCCCTCTGCCCAGCCTGCCCCGAGGTCGGGGGACAGCACCTTGTACCCACAAAAGGTGTGCGGCACCACGCACGTGCCGTGCGCCGCCCGGGCTCGTGCATCCCCAGTGCTGCTCTGCGTGGCGTCATGTGCTCTGGTCCCCGACATTTAAAGTCGGCAGCGTGTTCATAAGGGTTTTGAACTATTTTTTTTTTTTTTACACTCAATAAAAGATTATTCCCGAGAGAGATTCAGTAGTTCCATAAAATCATAAACATGCAGTAAACGTGAGAAAATGCCCTTTCATAAAACTGCTATAAAATGAATGAAGCATAATGAGCTTCCATTTCATAAAATCATCGCACGCAGCAACTGTATGCAGTGCAAAATAGCCTGAATTTCACTTATTTAGCTGCCTTGGTCACGGCAACGTCTGCGCCTCTCTCACAGCGGGTGTAGGGCCATGGGACTCACTCAGCAGTCCGTGTTCTGGTGCAGGGCCCGTGGCTGCAGCGCCAAGCCCTGCGCCTCGCGGCTCCTTCCCCTGGAAAGGGGGTGGTCCGGCTCCTCCGCGGAGCGGCGAGGAGGGCGAGCGTCGGTGGCAGAGTGGCCCAGAGGTCCGTAGCGTTGTCGGGGCTGTGGGCGAGCGGTCCCTGCCGTAGCACCCTCGTCCTGTCCCTCTCGGTGAGTCAGAGTGCAGAGCGTGGGTGAGGGCGTTGGGAGGAGCGAGAGCTGTTCCTCACTGGCTGCTGCTGAAGGCACATGGTGGGCTCTAACCGGCCCTTCTCGGGTGGGATGAGCTCCCACGCTCATCTGCCGAGGAGACAGTCCTGGGGGCTTTCTGCAGCACAGCAGAGACATGGACCTGGTGGAGCGGGGCCAGAGGAGGCCCCGGAGGTGCTGCGAGGGCTGGAGCCCCTCTGCTGGGAGGACAGGCTGGGAGAGTTGGGGGGGTTCAGCCTGGAGAAGAGAAGGCTCCGCGGAGACCTCCGAGCCCCTTCCAGTGCCTAAAGGGGCTCCAGGAGAGCTGGGGAGGGACTCGGGATCAGGGAGGGGAGCCATGGGACGAGGGGGAGTGCTTTGACACTGACAGAGGGGGGATTGGGATGAGATATTGAGAACTTCTTGGCTGTGCGGGCGGTGAGCCCCTGGTGCAGGTTGCCCCGAGAAGCTGTGGCTGCCCCATCCCTGGAGGTGTTCAAGGCCAGGTTGGACGGGGCTCTGAGCAACCTGGGCTGGTGGGAGGTGGCCCTGCCCAGGGCAGGGGGGACACTCAATGGTCTTTAACAGTCCCTTCCACCCCAAACCATTCTGTGCTTCGATGAATCTATGCAGCCACAGGAAACCTGGTGCTTCAGGCTCCCTTGGTGGCGCTGGTGTGAGGCTCCTTGAAAGCCACGTTTGGGAAGGAGGTGGGGTGAACCAGTGTTGTTCAGGATGAGGTCCATCACAGCTGCCAGAAGGTGCCTGTGGCTGCTGTGTCCCCGCTCCCCCCGGGCTGCACACCAGGGCTGATGCTGGTGCTCTTTGCATGCCACTGAGCGTGTTCTGCTGTAAATGTGTCACTGCCGCGGGCCAGGGGCACAGTTTTCTCTGCAAACCCTGTCCCTATGCCCGTGTGGGACGGGGAAGGAGATGGCGTGGTCCCACTGCTGCACGGGTGCCTGTCCTTCGCTGTGGTAACGGTGTCACCCACACTGCCACATCAGCCGGGACGCCCGATGCCCGGGCAGCGCTGCTGACGTCGCGCTCTCCCCTCTTCCAGGCAGCCTTCCTTGGGCAGAGGGGACTGACGGAGGATGACTTCCTCACCAAGGTGCTGGAGGGCATGGCCTTCGCTGGCTTCGTGACCGAGCGGGGCGCCCCGTACCGCTCGATCGACCTGTTTGATGAGGTAAGCGGCAGTTTGGGAGCAGCACCCCGCTGCTCGGCCATCCCGCACGTCCTTGCTCCGCTCAGCTCTCCCTGCCCCTCGGGGACTGAGCCGGGGATCTGCCGTGACGCTCCGGCCGCAGCGTTGCACCCGGGGACGGCGCTGGGGTACGGGAAGGGGGGGGATCCTGCCCAGCTGCTCCTCTCACCCGTCTCTGCTTCTCCCAGCTTGTGGCTTACGAAGTGAAGCGCATGCGCGCAGAAGAGGGGAACAAGCAGAAAATACTGCGGCACATCAAGGAGCTGGCGGAGAAGCTGTACAAAAACGTGAGTCCTGGGGGCCCGAGCGCAGGAGGGGGAAGCAGGGAGAGCCTCGGTTAGTCTGTGCTCCCTCCATCAGCCCTTGCTGGAGCACGATCCTGTCCCGCCCTGCGCTGTCACGTGTGGTGGGGCACCTGCAGATGGGCCCGGCAGGGTCTGGGCTGGCGCGAGCCGCTCCAGGGAGCAGGGTTCCTCAGTTTCGGGTGGTGTGGGCATCAGGCGCCCCGTGCCTTTGCTCCGGAGCAGCCGCTGCGCTTGTCGTCTGGCCCAGGACGGGCCAGCAAAGGTCTTCCGAAAGCAGAGCAGTGCCCGTGGGGCCCTTGGCCATCTCAGGCCGGAGCTCCTGGGTGGTGCTTTGCTCGCTGCGATGTTCAGGGCCGAAGCGAGCTGTCCTTGCGGCTCCTGGGAGCAGAGCGTGCCGGCGCTGCTGCCCAGACAGCCCGCCCTCAGGGCTGCGGCTTTCTGGGGGTTGTAGATACCGGCTGGGGGAGCGTTTGGCCTCAGAGCAGCAGAGGTTGCTGAAGGATGCCTCGCCGGGGCTCCTGCCCTGGGAGAGGACGTGTGACGGCCACGTGCCTGAAAAGAAACGGTCTTTGCTGTGCCAGGAGAACCCGTACCCCGCGGTGACCATGCACAAGGTGCAGAAGCCCACGGAAGGCTGTCACCTGCGCCTCCACCAGAAGCCTTTTCCCCGTCTGGATGAGGGGACAGTGCAGTGGATCATCGACCAGGCCACCGCCAAGCTGCAGACGGCCCCTCCTGCTGTGAAAGCGGAGAAGAAATGCATGGTGCCGTCGGGACCCCCCATTGGTACGTGTGCGCGGAGGGCCTTTCCCTGCGCAGAGAAACCCCCCTCGGGAGGAGCTTTACCGTGGTGCTGCTGGCTCCGTGACACACTATGGCTCATCCCAGGGTGGTACATGGGCAAAACGTGCCTTGGAGAAGCAGCAGCGCCGTCCTCATTAGCTTCTGTCCCTCAGGCTGCTCAGAGCTCCCTGGGCTCTATCAGCCAGCGCGAGGGGATGGCTGAAGACCCCGTAGTGTTGTTCCAGCACGAGCTCTGGGAGCCCGGAGCCCTGCCCACGCGGAGCAGGGGAGGGGGCACCCACCTCTCCCCACCGCGGGGGGAAAGTCCTGCCCTGGGAGAACTAAGAGGCCGTTCTCTCCCCAGCTGCCATCATGGAGCGCAACGGCAATGCCCTGGCCAACAGCGCCCGTCGCCTGGAGGTGGTCAGGAACTGCATCTCCTACGTCTTTGAGAACAAGATGTTAGAAGCCAAAAAGGTGAGGGGGGCTCCTGAGGAGCTGGTGGTTGAGGGGGTAAGAGGGGGGTTGCTCTGCCTCTCCTCCGTGGTGGGCTGGAGAGGACGTTCCCTGCCCGTGTCCAGATCTCTGCTCCCCGGCTCTGCTCCCCCGTGTTCACGTGTTCCCCTCTCGGCGCTGTTCCTCCTTGTTGCGTCCCTGGGCTTTTGGCTGATCGCTCCGCTGCGCCAGCTTAGCACTATTTCTGCATCTCCCGCTGCCCCTCGGGGTCTGTCCCGTGGAGATAACCATGCGGAGGTCCTCCCCGGCCCTGCTGAGCGGGGACCTCCCAGGGCTGTGCTCCCGCTGGCCGGCCGTGGGGCTTTGCTCTGGTTTGCCTCCGCGTCCGAGCACGGATGAGCTGTCCGTAAACACCCGGGTGTCAGCCAGCGCCGCCAGGATGCGAAGCCCCTCCTGCACCTCCTGGCTGTGGGCTGCCCTTGAACTCACCGTCCGACCAGAGCTCAGCTGGGGCCCGTCTTTCTACTCCGTGACTTCTTCTTTCCGCTGCAGTTGTTCCCTGCGGTGCTGCGCGCCATGAAGGGCCGGGCAGCCCGGCACTGCCTGACCCAGGAGCTGAACCTGCACGTGCAGCAGAACCGGGCCGTGCTGGATCACCAGCAGTTTGATTTCATAATCCGCATGATGAACTGCTGTTTGCAGGTAGGAGAGCGTGTCTCCTGGGGGGGAGCTTGTCTCCCCTTGTGGGAGTGGGTCTGGGGGGGCTTCCAGTGAATCCTCTCGTGACCTCCGCTCTCTTCCCCAGGACTGCACTGCCATGGACGAGCACGGGATCGCAGCCGCTCTCTTGCCGCTGGTCACCGCGTTCTGCCGAGTGAGTATCTGCAGCATCCTGAGACTCAGGACTCCCTGGAGGCCCCAGAGGCCGTCAGGCTGAAGGACAGAGCCAGCGCTGCAGCCCGGCTGAGGGCAGATTGTCCCCTCGGTGCTTCTCAGAGTACGGGGTCCTGCCCAGTAGCTTCCAACTGCTCGCCAGACTGGCTGCTCTGGGCCCAACGCTCCCGAGAGGGCTGGGACGCCTGCGGGAAGGGTGCTCAGAAACTGGGGCTGCTCTGGAGTGCCAGCTTCATCTGTCACAGAGTCCCAGACTGGTGGGGGTTGGAAGGGCCCTCTGGAGCTCCCCCAGTGCCACCCCCCACCAGAGCAGGGGCACCTCCAGCAGTGGCACAGGACGGCGTCCAGGCGGGTTTGGAATGGCTCCAGAGGGGGAGACTCCCCCACCTCTCTGGGCAGCCTGTGCCACTGCTCTGCCACCCGCACAGGAGAGAAGGCCCTCCTCAGGTTGAGATGGAACTTCCTATGGTCACGTTTGTGCCCGTTCCCTCTTGTCCTGTCACTGGGCACCACTGGAAACAGACTGTTCCCATCCCCCTGGCACCTCCCTTTGAGTATTGATAAGCATTGATGAGATCCCCCCTCAGTCTTCTCTTCTCCAGACTGAAAAGCCCCAAATCCCTCAGCCTTTCCTCATCAGAGAGATGCTCCAGTCCCCTCATCATCTTTGTAGCCCTTTGCTGGACCCTCTCCAGCAGTTCCCTGTCCTTCTTGACCCGGGGAGCCCCGAACTGGACACAGTGCTCCAGATGTGGCCTCCCCAGGGCAGAGCAGAGGGGGAGGATGACCTCCCTCGACCTGCTGGCCACACTCTTCTTGATGCCCCCCAGGATGCCATTGGCCTTCTTGGCCACCAGGGCACATTGCTGGCTCCTGTTGGTCAAGCTGGGCTGAGATGAGATTCTGCCTCCCATAAAGCTTCTGCGGCATGAGGCCCTGCGGGGCTCTGGGTGTGTGCTGGGCGAATCTGAGAAGAGTTTGCATGGAATGCTTGGAGGAGCTCTGATGCAAGTGTCCCTCCTGGCAGCCCAAGGGCGCGTTGCCTTTCCCGGCAAGGGGAGCAGGGATCACCTGGAGGGGAGAGCTTGGCACGGAGGCCGCCTTTGTATGAAACTCTCTTCCACCTTCTGCTTCCGCAGAAACTGAGCCCGGGCATCACGCAGTTTGCCTACAGCTGTGTGCAGGAGCACGTGGTGTGGACCAACATCCAGTTCTGGGAGGCCATGTTCTACTGCGATGTGCAGAACCACATCCGAGCCTTGTACCTGGACAACAACGAGGAGAACCACATGGATGAGGTGAGGAGGTGACAGCGGTGCCAGTGACCCCGGAGAGCCGCAGCTCTCCCCAGAGGCCTGTGGGCTGCTGAGGATGCTGAACCAGCCCGAGGGACTGCATCCTGGTGCTGGGAGATTCCTGTGGGAGCCGTGGGGTGAAGACTGGCAGGTCTCCTGCCCGTGCGGATGACTGACATCTCCTTCCAACCCCTTCAGGAGAGCACGGAGGAGCCACAGGAAGCCAAATCTGCCCTGGAGATAGCATCGGAGCAGCTGAGGCTCTGGCCCACCATGAGCCGAGAGAAGCAGCAGGAGCTGATCCAGAAGGAGGAGAGCACTGTCTTCAGCCAGGCCATCCACTACGCCAACCGCATGAGCTACCTGCTGCTGCCTCTCGACACCAGCAAGAACCGCCTGCTACGCAGCTCTGGGCTGGGGGACGTGGAGAGTGTCAGCAACAGCTTCGTCACCAACAGGTACGCAGGGCTGGAAAGCCGGGCAGGGCCGTGCTGCAGGGACACCGCAGCAACCTGGACTGGGGACGGGAGCTCCGGGGTGCAGTACCCGGGGCATCTGGCTCATTCGGCTGCCGTCAGGATTGATGCGGGTTGCGGTGCCCAGGGACTGGAAGCTCTCCTGGGTTGACATCAAGAGTGGGAACTCCCTTGGGCTCTGCCTGATGTGGGTTACAGCAGCGCAGAGATGTTCCGGGTTAACTCTTCCCTACTCCTGTACGACAGCATCGCCGGCAGCGTGGCTGAGAGCTACGACACAGAAAGTGGATTTGAGGATGCAGAGAGTTCCGACGTGGCCAACTACGTGGTGCGATTCATCAACCGCTTCGTGGACAAAGTCTGCACGGAGAGCGGAGTCACCAACGAGCACCTCAAGGGGCTGCACGTCATGATCCCTGGTAATACGCGTTGCGGCAGCGCTGGGGAATGGGCAGCCCTGTGCTCTCACTGGGGATCCGTCCACGTCAGCTCGGGGGTCTGCTCAAGAGATGGTTCTGCAAGAAGCAGTGGGAAGGCCAAGAGAAGGACATGCAGCGCTACAAGGGCGGGTGGCAGCCGCTGCGTGGTGTGTAGGACTTCGCTTGCAGTCTCTAACTTCACCTTTGTCCGCAGATATCGTGCAGATGCACATAGAGACACTGGACGCCGTGCACAGGGAGAGCAAGAGGCTTCCTCCCATCCAGAAGGTAGGGGCCCGACCTGCTGCAGAAGGGTCTGGTGCTGTGTGGGGCTATCAGGTCCCCTCCTGCAGTGTGCATGGGCCTCAACTTGCTATTGCACATCCCATAGCCAAAGCTGCTGCGCCCCAACCTGTTGGTGGGTGAGGAGTGTGTGATGGAAGGGCTCCGCGTGTACCTCATGCCCGATGGACGGGAAGAAGCCGCTGGAGGGAATATTGGTGGTCCACCTCTCCTCCCCGCGGAAGGAGCCATTTTCCTCACCACTTACCGCATCATCTTCAAAGGCACTCCCACGGACCCTCTGGGTAAGGCTCTGGGGTGCACCACGTCCTCCGTCTTCAGGGGTTGGTAACGCTTGGGGAGGAGGTGGCCGATAGCTCTCCAGGTGCAGTGGCTGCAGCTCACCTTGCTGCAGGAGTTGCTGATGAGGGTGACCGCCCGTGTGGGTGCTCAGCCAGCACTGGGCCTTCCTGGGGGCTGCTGCAACCTCTGTAGGCTTGATGGATGCTCCCAGTACTACAAAGGAGGTGGTTGCTCTTGCTGTCCACCTTTGGTAGATGATAAATTGCTCGTGCCCATCCTAGGCGTGATCTACAAGTCGCCATGGGCTGGCTGTAGTGTTGCTAGCCGGTCTCTGGCTGCTTGATCCTCCGGGGCTTCTCCGTGGTGATGGCCACCGAGGGTGGTCCAGCGTGGCCTGGCCTGGTGCAGCAGGATGTGGCTAACCTGTTCCCGTGCTTGTGCCCAGTGGGGGAGCAGGTGGTGATCCGGTCCTTCCCCATCGCCTCACTGACCAAAGAGAAGAAGATCAGTATCCAGGCCCAGGTGGATCAGTTCATCCAGGAGGGCTTGCAGCTGCGCTCGTGCACATTCCAGGTGAGACCGCGTGGGGCTGTGGGCGGCTCCTTTGCATTGCGGTGTCTCAGCCGAGGAGCGCGTTGCTGGTGGGACCCAGCAGGTACGTGGCTGTGGCTGGCACCATCCCTTGGGATGAGACACTGCGCAGGCCGACGTGGTTTGGGGGTAGTTTTCCTGAGAGGACCAAAGACAACCTCTGTAGCAGGTGACAGTGCACCTGAGGGGACAGAGCTGGAGGTCCCTTTGCAGGGGAAGGAGCAGGCTGTGGTCCATAGAATCACAGAACGGTTTGGGTGGGAAGGGACCTTAAAGACCATTGAGTCCCCCCCCTGCCCTGGGCAGGGCCACCTCCCACCAGCCCAGGTTGCTCCGAGCCCCGTCCAACCTGGCCTTGAACACCTCCAGGGATGGGGCAGCCACAGCTTCTCGGGGCAACCTGCGCCAGGGGCTCACCGCCCCCACAGCCAAGAAGTTCTTCCCCAATATCTCATCTCAATCCCCCCTCTGTCAGTGTCAAACCGTTGCCCCTCGTCCCATGGCTCCCCTCCCTGATCCCGAGTCCCTCCCCAGCTCTCCTGGAGCCCCTTTAGGCACTGGAAGGGGCTCAGAGGTCTCCGCGGAGCCTTCTCTTCTCCAGGCTGAACCCCCCCACCTCTCCCAGCCTGTCCTCCCAGCAGAGGGGCTCCAGTGGCAGTTTGGTTGTATGCAGGAGCAGCTTCTTGCTCATGAGCTCAGGGTCCTTTCTTAACTGCTCCGGTGGCTGTTGGAGTCCTGGGAAGGTGTGAGATGTCCACACATGGCACAGTGGGAGGTGGTTCTGCAAAACCTTGTAGCAGGTCTTGGGGGAGAGAAATACAGCAGGGAGAGACCCACAACGCGAGTAGTTATTCAGCATTTTACATCTTTGTGAGACTTGTGGAGGTAGAGCAACGCTGGGAGGAGAGCACCTAAAATGTGCTGTCTACTCCTTCCTGCCCATCTTGCGTGCTCAGAGCTGCAGCGACCGGGCACTGGGGACATCGCAGGAGCGGCAGTGCCGGGTATGGAGCGGTCCCCGCCAGGACGGGGTGTGGGACAGAGTAACTGGCACGGAGGGGCGGCCGGGGCAGCCTCCCCGCCTGGGCTGTGCCCGTTGCGGTCCCTGCTCCCGACCGGGGTCTGAGCTCTGCCCTGTGGGGTGGGAAGAGCCCTTCGCAGTCCGCTGGCGCAGCCGTGCTGAGCACGCCGTCACCCACCCTTCAGCCCGCTCTCTGCTCTTCCTGCAGTTGCTGAAGATTGCCTTCGATGAGGAGGTGGCTTCAGACAGCGCTGAGGTCTTCAGGAAGCACCTGCACAAGCTGCGCTACCCCCAGCACGTGCGTGGCACCTTCGCCTTCACCGTGGGCCAGTCCCCCAAGCAAGCCATGCAGCCCAAGGCCAAGGAGAAGAACCCCTCGCTCAGGTACCCGTGCGTGGGGAGAGCAGCACGTGGGACGCGCCGGACCCTTTCAGGCGCCGCGGGGCTTCTCCTCTGCCTCCTCCGGCCGCTGAGCTGGGGGGTCACCCGAGAAAAGCTGGGGCGCAGTCGCGAGCTGGAGGTGAGGGTTCCCTGAGCCTGCCTTGCTCAGACCTCTCCTTGCGCAGGAGCTCCGCTTGTCTTTGGGAGGGGACGTGCTGCGCCTCTGGCAGCGGTCTCCCAGCCCCACGCCGAGCACCGGTCGAACGCGGGGAGCAGGTTGTTCGCTTCAGCGGCATTGCCTGCCCCGTCGCCCCGGGGGGGCCAAAGCGGCGCGAGCCCCGAGGAGGTGTCGCAGGGGAGAGGTTCCGGTGGGCACGAGAGAGCAGTCTCTGCCGTGCCGGAGGACGGGGAGCGCTGCGGGGCAGCGGCAAAGCTGTGTGCGTGGTGCTGACCTGCGGCCAGCCCCTGCTCCTGCGCTCGGTGGCGAGGTCAAGCGATGCTGTAGCGCTGGGGTCTGGTTGCTGCTGTGTTCGCGCTTGGTGTGCCCTGGAGTCTAAGCGTCTCTCCCGTGTGTTTGTGACTCAGCTCCCAGCAGGTGACCGATATGTTCCAGGGCCTGACAGTGGGGGTCATATCCCTCGGGCACCTTGGCCATTCGACCACGTAAGATGCCTTCACTTTGGGCGGGAGCTTGCGAGGTGGCATTGGCTCAGGCTGCAGCCTTCACTGCTCCCAGGGTTTCTTCTCACCCGCTCTGCATGCGACCTGGGCTGTGGGCTTGTCACTTGGGGAATGCCCTTTTCCAGGCTGCCGGTCTGACGTTCAGGTTTGGGGGCGCGCACTCTCACCGTCGCAGCACCGCGGCCTCCGGAGGCGGTCGGTCGGTCGGTCATCGTAGCGCTCCGTGGCACTCCGGTGCATCCCAGGACGTGCTGAGGGAGCTGTGCCTGTACCACTAACCTCCAGAGACCTCTAGAGCTGCCGGGTCCGGCTCCGGGCCTGGGCACAGTCTCAGAACTCTGAACTCGTGAGATGTGCTCTGTCACCCCCCTCCGAGTCTGCTTCCAGTGCCCCACACTGTCTGCAAATCTCGCTCCTCTGGTTGGAAAGCCCCCCCGTTCCTTGGCTCCGTACCTGAGCGTTTGTCCTCAGGACAGCGTTCTTCCTCGGTCCTGAGGCTTTCCCTCCCTTGGTAAAGGTTGGGAGCAGTTGGATTCCCTCACCGGCTGCTTTGCAAAGCGAAACAGGGCAGCTCCTAGTCTCGCTGTGGCCCCCGTCTGGATAAGGTGAATTTCTAGAGATCTTTGCATTAGTGTAGCTGTTGTTCTGGGTTGGACGTGGCCCCGTCCCTGCCCGATGTATGTCCCACATCTCCTTTATTTGCTCCCCTTTGAGCCCAGGGGCTCGCAGAGACGGTGATGAGCATGAGGTCCTGCGTGTGGGCAGACCCTTCCTGCCTTCTGGAGCTCTGTCGTGCAGAGCCTGTTCTGACCATGCATCCTGAGCACCCGCGGGTTTCGGAAGGTCTCCCTTCCCTGCTTTCCCTGGGCTGCCTCCGGGAGTGGCCGAGCCCAGCTGCGGTCTCCCTGTCCCTTACATGCCATCGAGCGGGTCACCTTCCGCAAGCTGCCTCCCCTCTGCCTGTGTCCGGGCTGGGCTGGCAACGTCCCTGCGGCGTATCCCCTGGTCCCCGCCGTGAGCTGGAGCCCACCTCCTCCGGGGACGAGCCAGATCTCTGCCTGTGGGAGCTCCGATGCGGAGGTGATGGCGTTAGGGCCCGGGACAAGGCTGGTGTCCCCTCGGACCAGGAGGGGGGGCGCCTGCTCAGCCGGGCTGCCCCGTCCAGCCTCCCCGGGCACCCGGGTCCCCCCAGGGCAAGAGAGTCCCTGTAGGCTCTGCCTCTGGCTTGGAGCCCTCCTACGGCCGAGGAGCCAGCTCCTCCCTGCCAGGGAGCTAGCGGGTGACATCTCCCCTCCTGTGGTGACAGCGACTTTGACCCCGCGCCTGTAGCCGGTGGTGAGGGATGCTCCTGTCTCTGCTTTGCTCTCGGGGCGACTGAGTGTTGGTGTCTCTAACCCTTCAGGGGCTGCTCTTCTGGCCGCGCCGGGCTGTGGTCGTGCACGTGCGGGAGGTGGCGTTAGCTGGCCTCAACCTCTTCTCTGGTTCCAGGACACTCTCCAAAAACCTGGTGAAAAACGCCAAGAAAACAATTGGCCGCCAATATGTGACGCGAAAGAAATACACGCCGCCCATGTGGGAGCAGCGGAGCAGCCAGCACTTCCCGGAGGACAACGAGGATGAGATCTCAGGTTGGGAGCACCCTGAGCAGGGAAGGGGGGCCGTGGGGAGCGGGGCATTTGCTGGAGCAGGGGCATCTTCCAGCTGGGAGAGGTCTCGGCTGTTGCTCTGCAGGGGAGCAGGCGTGGGAGCTTCCCTGGAGCAGAGGATTGCCACCGTGGTCACCTCTCCCAGTTCCTGATGGTCCACCAGCTCTTGTCTGCTGGTGGTGGCCAGTCAACATACTTCCCATACCTAGTGAGCCCCGTGGAGAGGAGGGAGTTCTGTGGTCTGTGGCCTCAGCTCCTGAGGTGCAAAGTCACAGATTTAAGCTGCCGCAAAGCAAGTTGGGTTAGACATGAGAAGAGCTTGACTGGTTTGAGAGTAGCAAAGGACTGGAAAGGACAGGAGTCCTCTGTGTTGAAGATTACAACCTTCCCAGGTGGGAAGACGTGTCAGAGAAGACGTGGTGGATGGGATTTAGGGTTTCAGTGGGGAGTGGTGTCTGCAGGGATCAGTCCCTCCTGCTGCACGTGGGGCTGGTCCATCAGGCTGAACGTGGCTGATGTTGGCTCTTTCCTTCTGTTCACTGAGGTACTTTGGATTCTGCTCCTTTTGTTCCTCCCCAGTTGGTTTGCAGCGCTTTTCAGCCCGTTACAAGCCTCCGCTGTGTCCATCATTTAAGTTATTAGCAAAACCACCAGCTCCGTTCAGGCCCAAAAGAGATGCCTTTGAGATCTGTTGTTGTCCTCCAGTTCTGGCACTGGGAAATGCGATGGGAGCTTTAGGAAAGCTGCCTGCGGAGGGCAGCCACCACGGGCTGTGTCCACCTGGCAGTGATTTTGCCTGGATGGAGGTGTCCTGGGCTGAAAGCCTCGCTGGAGCTGAGGTCTCGCCTGCGTTGCCCTCTTCTCCCAGGAGGTTGGTCTCCTCTGAGAAGGAGATGAGATGGAGCAGCTCTGGACAGACCTATGTTGGGCTGTTCCTCATCTCTCAGTGGTATCAAGCGATGTGAAAGCACCAAAGGAGTCTGCTCTAACATCAGTACGCAGGCAGCTGACTTTTCTTTCTGCTTTTAACCTCACAAGTAAAGGTTCTGCCCCAAAGCCCTTTGGTCGGGGCAGCTGAGCTCTCCCGTTTCGGGTGAAGGTGGTGGGAGGCAGCTCGTGCCCTGTCCTGTCTGTGCGGGGTTGTCCAGCCCGGCCGTCGCCTCCAGCTGCACGTGGGACACCGTGTCTGTGCCGAGGGCGGACCCGGACCCCCCTTTGTCTCCGCAGTGTCTGAAGAGATGGACAGAAGCACTTTGACCCCCACCACCACCATCAGACCTTCGGACAAGATGACCATCAACCACTTGGTGGAGCGAGCCTGCTGCCGCGACTACCAGCGCATGGGGCTGGGCACCCTCAGCAGCAGCCTCACCCGCTCCAAGAACGAGCCCTTCCGCATCTCCACCGTGAACCGCATGTACGCCATTTGCCGGAGGTGAGCCTCAGCGGGGCCACGGCCACGCAGGGGGGTCCGCAGGGGCAGGGGAGGACAGGGGGGTCTTTCCTGGTTCGTGGGAGCTCGGGGTGGGGGCTGGCGCTGTGCCTTGCCGGGCTCTGCAGAGCCTCCGCTCTCTCCTGCAGCTACCCCGGGCTCCTCATCGTGCCGCAGAGCATCCAGGACAACACGATCCAGCGGATCTCCCGCTGCTACCGCCAGAACCGCTTCCCCGTGGTGTGCTGGCGAAACTCCCGCACCAAGGCCGTGCTGCTGCGCTCGGGGGGGCTGCACGGCAAGGGCGTCGTGGGCCTCTTCAAGTCCCAGAATGCCCCCACCGCAGGTGCCCGTCCCCTCCGCCCCTGGGCAGCCCCGGGAGTGGGCTGCAGACCCCTCCTCGGGTCTCGTGCCGGTGGCGGAGCCGTGATGCTCGTGGCTCTCCTCCTAGGCCCCTCGCAGACGGACTCCACCAGTTTGGAGCAGGAGAAGTACCTGCAGGCTGTCATCAACTCCATGCCGCACTACGCCGACGCCGGCGGGCGCAACACCCTCAGCGGCTTCACCTCCGCGCACATGAGCAGCTCAGGTGAGGAGCTCGGCCACGGCGCAGCGGGGACGCAGGAGGGCTCGTGCTCGTGTGCGTGGGACAGCCATGGGTCGTGCTGTCCGTCCCAGAGCCTGGGCAGCCAGGGGAGCTGCTGTCACTGGTCTCCCACGTCAGAGGAGGCGGCAGAGCCTTCCCAGCGCGCTCTCCGGAGCTCCCAGTGCCGGCTGAGCCTCCGTGGCTGGTGGTGGGGATGGGTTTTGGGAAACGCAGTGGTCCTGGACCTGCGAGCACTGGGAGCCCCAGACTGTGCTCGGATCCGGGCGCTGGCTGAGGACCGGGCGGGGACAGACCCCGCTAAGCTGAGGTCTCGACGTCGTCTGCGCCCCGGCGCAGCGGCAGCAGCGCTCGGGGTCTGTCGCGGGACGCCTCGGTAAGTCTCTGCCTGCCTCGCTCTCCGAGCAGCCTGCCCTTCCCTGCCGGGGCAGAGCCGCCCCTCGCTCCGGTGTCATTCATCCTCTGTCCCAACCATTCCACCCCATCATCGCTGCAGAGGTGACCGGGGGCCAGAGGGACCGTGGGGGGACCCAGCCAGGGGCTCCCAGCAGCCTGGGCAGGAGAGGACTTGCCGAAAGCCCCTCCGAGGCCTCTCCCCTGGCGCGGGGGGACGTGCCCGGAGCCGCGGCTGAAGGAGGGAGGGTCAGACCAGCAGACGACCTGGCGTGGTGGCGAGGGACCAGCGGAGCAGGGGGCTGCGGGGCTGCGGCAGTGCCTGCGTGATCCCCCTGTGGTGCGACGCGCCTCGGGAGGGTCGAGCCCCCGCTGGTGCTGCTGTGGCTCCAGCTGGAAGGTGGAGGTGTTTCCCGCATGCTGGCCGCCTGGTCCCGGCCCCGGGCGCTCCTGCTTGCCGCCACTTTCTCTCTCCGGCCCTTTCCCCTCCCTCCCGAGCGGTTGTGGGGAGGCAAAGCGGGAGGGCCCCTCCGGAGCAGCACAGCGAGGCCGAGAGCTGACGTTTTGTTGGTGCTACAGATTTCTCCGACAAGAGACAGCCTAAGCTGGGATCGCTCATGAAGCAGGTGATGGGAGGGAAGGACGATGGGCCCGGTACTATTAGCCGCGGAGGTGAGGACGTGCGAGTGAACGCTGCCTCGTGGGGGCCTGGCGGAGGCCCCCGGCTCGGGGCAGCCGTTGTAGAGTAGATGCTTCCCCTTCGCTCCCCCCGAGCGCTCTGCCGTGGGGCAGCCGCAGGGAGGGCGGGAGGGACCTGCTGCAGCACCCCACAGCCGTCTCCTTCATCCCACTCATCGCTCCAGTCGCTCCGTCCGGGTCCCCGGGCGCCTCTTCCCGCCCGGCCCGGCGAGAGCGGGGGTCCGCCTCGCCGCGGTGCCCTCGCTGAGGTCCCTTTCGTCCTGTGCTCTCAGGGCTCGGTCACAGAGCTAGGGTCATCACTCTCTCCACCCCCAAGTGCGTGTCGGCGAAGGGCCGCGAGTCGCCCCGAGGTACGGTACCGCCGGCCGCCTAACCACCGCCCGGGTGCTAACCTGACCGACTGACCCCCCCCACACACACACTCCCACCCTTCACGCAAGTAACACCCCAGTAACACCCCAGTAACACCCCCACCTCAACCCGCTAACGTCTCCGCCGAGCATGTCGCTGGCTGGGGCCAGCTCGCGGTGCCAGCGGTAAGTACCGGGCCTGTCCCCAGCTGATCCCGCAACGTCCTCTCAGGTTTGCTTTGGGCTCCTTGCACATCTGCTGGTGCTTGGGTGGTGGTGGCTGGGGACGGGGTCTGGCTGGCGGGGACGGAGCTCCTGGCGGGGCTGGGGCTTGGGGCTGTGGGCTTGGGGCTGGGGCTGGTCTCCGTATCCACCAGGCAGGAGATCCTACAGTGCCCAGCAAGGAGAAGGAGCAAAAGCAAACCTGGTTCCCAGCACCTTCCCGGCATGTGCTCCCAGGGCGCCGGGCTGCGGGGTGACAGCAGCTTGGCCGCCGCTTTCCCGGCCAGCTGCTGGTCCCGGTGCCAGCCCGGACGCCGGCGCAGCCCGCGAGCCGGCCGGGGACCCCCAGCCTGACCGCCGGCTGTCTTTGCAGGCAAGTGGGGCAGCATCCGAGCCAGCGGGCGCATGAGCAGCTACGCCCTGAACATGGAGATCGGGTCACGCCTGGCTGGGAAGGACCTGCTGGGCGCCCAGCACAACGGCACCCCCGCAGAAGCCAGCTTCCTGCGCCAGCACCGCGCCTCGCTCTACATCATCGGGGACAAGTCACAGCTGAAGGTAACCTCCACGCCTGGAGACAGCCTCCTTGGGGAGGGGGGGACGAGGAGTGTGTCCGGAGAAGGGCAACGGAGCTGGTGATGGGTCTGGAGCACAAGGAGAAGGGTCTGGAGAACTTGTGAGGAGCAGCTGAGGGACCTGGGGGTGTTCAGCCTGGAGAAGAGGCTGAGGGGAGACCTTCTCGCTCTCTACAGCTCCCTGAAAGGAGGGGGTTAGCGAGGGGGGGTCGGGCTCTTCTCCCAAGGAACAGGCGATGGGACAAGAGGAAACGGCCTCAAGTTGCGCCGGGGGAGGTTTAGGGTGCATATTGGGAAAAATTTCTTCCCCAAAAGGGTCATCAAGCACTGGAACTGTCTGCCCAGGGCAGTGGTGGAGTCACCATCCCTGGAGGAATTTAAAAGACGTGTAGATGTGGTGCTGAGGGACATGGGTTAGTGGTGGGCTGGGCAGTGCTGGGTTAATGGTTGGACTTGATGATCTTAAAGATCTTTTCCAACCTCAACGACTCTGACTGTGAGGGGGGCAGTGGGGCTGCTGGCGGTGTCTCTCAGGACGGCGCTGATTCTCTCCTCCCTCAGGGGGTGAAACCGGACCCGCTGCAGCACTGGGAGGTGGTGCCCATCGAGGTGTTCGACGTGCGGCAGGTGAAGGCCAGCTTCAAGAAGCTGATGAAGGCCTGTGTGCCCGGCTGCTCCTCCAGTGACCCCAGCGTCACCTACTTGCGGTCCCTGGAGGAGTCCGAGTGGCTGTCCCAGGTCAGTTGTCACCCAAAGGCTGGAGGGACCCCGGTCTGTCCCCACGGTAGGAGTCTTTGCTGTTGGCTGTCGCTCAGGGGCATGTGCCCGTACCTCCTGGCAAAGTGAGAATGGGGGTCCGGGTGCCCTCTCCAAAAGCACCCCTGCAGCGTGGAGTGGGGGACACTAAGGGAGCAAGGTTGGTCTGAGGAACAAGGACAAAATAGCCCAAAATACGGCTGGGTGGCTCTGGATGTGGAAGCGGCGAGTGTCCGGGGCATCTGGGGCAGCAGGGCAGGACCTGCACGGCTGAACGCCACGGAGGGGTTGGTAGACGTCAGTGCCTGCAGTAGCCGGGGTGACGCAGGCGGCTGCTGCTCTGCAGGACTGGTCCCACTGCGGAGCTGCTGTGGGACCGGACCCTCTGGCTGCTGGAGGGAGCGAGGGACCCACGGCTCGGCTCAGGACCCACAGCTTGGCTCAGGACCCACGGCTCGGCTCAGGACCCACGGCTTTGCTGGTGGTGCGATGGTTCTGCCCCGCTGGCGTGGCTGTTGCAGACGAAGGGTGCTGCACCGTGGCTGAACGCGGGGGCTGCATATCGTGGCGCTGCGTAACCCCCGTGCTGTGCTGCGTT
>VUYV01000836.1:0-101546 GCA_008711295.1 Anarhynchus alexandrinus | reverse complement strand
CCGCTTCACTCCGAGCCCACGGGGAGCGGCGGCACCTGCCCCGACTCTTCCCCTGCTCCCCGCGGCACAGAGCCCGCGGGCGGGCGGTCGCGCTTGGCTCCCGGGAGGCCAGTCCGTGCCCTTCGGGAAACAGGGTGGCGAGACAAGCGCAAGGCCTTTCCCGTGGCACCGTGGGCCGGAGACAGATCGGAGCGACTAAGCCGCCTTCCCTGGTTTTAGAAGCCGGGCGGGAGGCTCCGCCGGGGCAGCGCGCAGGTAATAGACCAGCCCGGTACTACAGCTACTGGGGAGTGTCGGGCGCAGGACGGGGAACGGCGGCGGGTCCTGGGAAGGCTCGGGCATGGACGCGCCTGCCGACCGGCCATTCCGACAGGTAAACGGGCGGAGGAGCTGCGCTCCCCGGCTCGGCTTCCCTCTCGCCCGCGGTCCCCGAGCTGCACAGCGGCTCTTCCTCCTTGCTTGCCCCCGCCTCCTCGCTGCTTTGCGGGCTGGGCAGGACGGGCCGCAGGAACTGGAATTCGCTCCTCCCTGAGCCCGTGGTCAGTCCCACTTCGTAGCCGTAAGCCGCCGACACAGTGCCCGTGGCGGCCACGTAACCGCCGTCGGCGGCGAGGTCGCCGTCAGCGTAGCAGCGGGTAGAGGGAAGCGAAAGGCGTGCGCGGAGGCGAGCCTTACAGAGCTTGGCCGCCGCAAAGGCGAGGACGGAGAGGGGGAAGAGCGAGGAGACACCGCCCAGGCAGGCAGTGAGCAGCTCCTCCTGGGCCCCCTGCGGCTGCTGCTTTGCCGCAGGAGCGTGGGAGAGATGGAGGAAGGCGTCGGAGAAGCGGTCCACCAGGGCGGTGCCGAGGGTGGCGGAGCGCGGCGGCTGCCCGCGGTCTCGCACCAACACGAGGAGCCTGTGGCGGGGCGCGTCCCTCTCCGCCACGGTCCGCGCCGTGCGCATCTCGCCGCTGTGCAGCCCCACGCGGAACAGCCCCGGCTCCGTCGCCTTGGCCAGCTCGTACGACAGCCACGCGTTCTGACCCGCGTCCGCGTCCACCGCCACCACCTTGGCCACCAGGTAGCCCGCCTGCGCCCAGCGCGGCACCAGCTCGCCCGCCACTGCGCTGCTGTCGGCGGGCGGGTGTAGCACGACGGGCGCGTTGTCGTTCTCGTCCCGCACTACCACGCGCAGCACCGCCTGGGCGCTGAGCGGCGGCGAGCCACCGTCGGCGGCGCGCACCGTCACCTCGAAGGCCCGCACCTCCTCATAGTCCAGCGGGTGCAACGCTAGCACGGTTCCGCTTTCCGCGTCCGCGGACACGACGGATGCCGCTGCGGGGGCGCCCGGCGGGGGCGGCCGCAGCGCGTATCTCACGCGGGCGTTTTTTTCCGCGTCGGCGTCTGTGGCGTTTAGGCGGCCCAGGCTCGTCCCCGCGGGCTCGTTTTCGTTCAGGACCATGGTGTAAACGGCCTCGGCGAAGTTGGGCGCGTTGTCGTTCACGTCCAAGTGCCGCACAAGCAGCGTCTTGGACGCCGAGAGCGGGGGTGAGCCCTCGTCATGGGCCCGTACCGTCACGTTGCACTCTGCCACCTGCTCCCGGTCCAGCGCCTCCGATGTCACCAGCGCGTACGCGTTCACCGCCAGCGGTGTGAGACTGAAGGGCTGCTCGCCCGGCAGCTCGCACCTCGTCCTGCCGTTGTCCCTCGAGTCCGGTCCCTCACTTTGAAGAGGGCCACCACGGTGTTTGGCGGGGCGGCTTCCCAGAGGGTGCTGGTGAGGGAGGGTCCATCTGCTCTCGCACCACCAAATCCACGGTGTGTTTGTCCAGCTGTAAATACTGCTTCATCCCACGGCACCATACCAATCCCGAGGGAGTTCCAAATAGGTTTTATTGTTTTCTGTTATCAGGAATTTGAGTCTTCAAAATGTGTGA
The DNA here is from genome assembly GCA_008711295.1 of Anarhynchus alexandrinus. Lineage (NCBI taxonomy): Eukaryota > Metazoa > Chordata > Aves > Charadriiformes > Charadriidae > Anarhynchus > Anarhynchus alexandrinus. Next base: position 99,630 of record VUYV01000836.1, on the reverse strand, counting down.
GAGACAGGAAATATCACATACCTTTATAATTAATACCGATCAATGAAAGTAAAAGAAAACGGAAAGTTTTTTGATGCCATATGTTCTACAGTGCCTTAAGTTTATTGTCAACGTTTTAGCCTATTTTACTGTAAAACCACAAACAGCACTTTAAATTCTCTACTACCTTATATTCAAAAATCCTGAAATGTTCATTTCAACTTTACGTTAGGAAAAAAAAACACACGTTGCTTAAAGCCCACTCTTTACAATACGAAGAACCTGTAAACGCCTGGTCAAATATGCAAAGTGTGCCAATGACAGCCGTTTCTAACATAATCACCTTCCACCTTCTGCTTGTTATTAAGGAATTACTTTGCAAGCACCACCTGATATTTCTTAATATCTGTTCGGCCTGGTATTGAACAGGCTGTAGAAAATTAAGACATTATCACAGAGCCCTCTCCAAAAGAAAAAAAAAAAAAACACACAACCAAAAAAAGCACAGAAAAGTTGATGTAGGAAAAAGTTATCTTGAAAATCTGCTTCCAGTTTTCAGGATTTGCCTTAACATTTAGAAGCAGTAGCACTCTCACAGTCACACATAAAGTCTTGGTGTAATCAACATGCAACACAGTCCTCCTCCATCCATATCACAATTACAAAATACATACATGAATAAAATACTGCTCAAGAGGAGCACGGTTTTGCTCGCTCACAGAGAAGCCTTGTACCTCCCTGGTATTTTTTTGGTGTATGTTTGGTCTCTTCATTCTCTTTTCCCTGTGAGGATAGACATGCTTGTCTTTCTCCTCACTGATGGGTGAGCCAAGGTTTTTGATCAGAATTGTCGTTTAGCTGCACCCCCCTGTTTGAAGTGCAAGCTGCTTCCGCAGGTCTGGGGCTGGTGTCTTCGGAGAGGGGAGCTCTGCCCTGCAAAGACCAGAGGGTGGAGGTTGTCATTTGGGTCTTGAAGGTAAGCAGGCATCAGGGAGAAGCTTAGAGGGCATGTCTTACATCATCTGCATGTGTGACACCACTCTCCTCTACCCAGAGCCAAAGAAGAGGTTGGACCAGGTGGTGGGTCTCTGACCTGAACGGGGACAAACTAAAGCTGGGAACTGTCCTCCACTGTGGACGTCACAAAGGCACTACTGCAAACCTTTTATGAGTCTGAGGGAGTAATTGAAGATGGTGAGAACTCAAAATAAAACCACCTTCTCACAAACAGTAAATGTGGTTTAATGTTGCTGTATCAAGGTGGGTCCTTGTCTTCCCTGACGCTACTGTGACTGCAGTTCTGAGAACATGCAGTAAAGTGAGTCCAAGTCATCAGTGATTATGAAATTAGAAAATGTTATTGGGTGTTTTTGGTGTTTCAGGATAGGGTGTAAGATGGTGTTTGTGGGTCTTCACCCTCATAAAAGTTCATCTGTCCAGAATCTTGTGAAGTGCTAGATGGATCCCCGCAAACTAGTAACTCCATGAGGAGAGAAGGAGCTGTTTCAATGACTGCCTCTTGTCTCCTCCATGTTTTTTGAACAGCCAGAGTTTCAAGGGCATCTCAGACATGACTCACTTTAAGTTCACAGCAGAACTGGGAAGAAAAGTGCTGATACTGTCCAGGAGCACCCGTCTGGGTCAGGAAGAGACGGGGGGATGTGTTGTAAAGCCCTGATTTTTCTGGCTAATACTGTTCATCTGCGCCACAAAAGTATAAGGGAATTTAATGGCAGCAGTCCCCATCTCCGTAGTCTCCAGCAGCTTGTAAGACAGCTTGAGTTCAGCGCTGCCACTGCCCTCGCAAACGGCACTTGGCAGCGCCGAGCACCAGCTCCTAATAGCAGTGTAGGGGACGTTGTCAGTGATGTGACACCCCTTTGTACCGTTGTCCCTGTAGTCCCGGTTGACCCTGGACAGGACCACTACATTGCCGGTGCTGTCACTTCCGGGAGGACGTATCCCTAGGAGTGGTGCCATTCCTGCCCTGGGTCCCTATGGGCTCTACACAGTGTGTGGACAGGACCCACTGTGTGGCTCACACGTCCAAACCCCTACTTGTCTTCTCATGGTCCACCCTTTGGGGTGACACCAAAGACAATCTAAAGCGAATACTCAGGGCATCGGGGTGCAGTTTGTCAGCACTTGGGGAGCAAGTGAGCCGTGCCGGATTCTCCTGGGAGGCCCCCGCCAGCGGTTCTGAGATCCTCTCTACCCTCTCCTCCCACCCTATAGGCTCCTCCACACCACCAGTTCTGCAACATCGATAGTCCTTACTACCAGGGGCGGGCACACCCCCACCTTCACTCCCCCTTCAGCGCTGCTCCCTCCCCGCTCCCCCCGTCGCCTGAGCCTGGGCAGGTCTCTCACCTGTGCAGCCCAGTCGCCATCTTCCCCGAGGTTAGCCGCCTCTTGCGAGCACACCGAGCTCCGCTGTTCGCCCGGGCCGGGGGGGAGCCCGGCGGGGAAGCAGGGGAAGAGGGGCCGGAGGAACCGAAACTCGCTGTTGACGGTACCGGCGGCAAAGCAGACGTCGTACACGTAGCTGCGGGGTAGAGAGCCCGCGTTGCTCTCCGTGGCAGCCTTCGGGAACGTGGGCAAGGTCTCCGCCTCTCTCCGCCTGGCCTGCCGCACCCTCACCACCACGGTGGCCACCGCGGTGGCCAGGAAGAGCGACGACACGCAGGCCAGGCAGACGATGAGGTACAGGGTAAGCGGCCCGTCGGGCTCGGCGGCCGGCGCCTCCTCGCTTACCCGCAAATGGGCGTCGGAGAAGCCGTCCACCAGGGCGATGCCGAGGGTGGCGGTGGCGGAGCGCGGCGGCTGCCCGCGGTCTCGCACCAGCACGACGAGCCTGTGGCGGGGCACGTCCCTCTCCGCCACGGTCCGCGCCGTGCGCACCTCGCCGCTGTGCAGCCCCACGCGGAATAGCCCCGGCTCCGTCGCCTTGGCCAGCTCGTACGACAGCCACGCGTTCTGACCCGCGTCCGCGTCCACCGCCACCACCTTGGCCACCAGGTAGCCCGCCTGCGCCCAGCGCGGCACCAGCTCGCCCGCCACTGCGCTGCTGTCGGCGGGCGGGTGTAGCACGACGGGCGCGTTGTCGTTCTCGTCCCGCACCACCACGCGCAGCACCGCCTGGGCGCTGAGCGGCGGCGAGCCGCCGTCGGCGGCGCGCACCGTCACCTCGAAGGTGTGCATCTCCTCATAGTCCAGCGGGCGGAGGATATAAACGTCCCCATTTTCAGAGTTGACCGACACGTCGGGCTGCTCCTTGCTCTCCTGCCGCATCAGCGCGTATCTCACGCGGGCATTTTTTCCCGCGTCGGCGTCCGTGGCGTTCACGCTGCCGATCCGGAGCATGGGGATGTTGTTCTCCGTGACCGACATGGCGTAAATCTCCTGGGTGAACGCCGGGGGATTGTCGTTCACGTCCGATATCTGCACGAAGATGCTTTCCCGAGAGCTTAGCCGAGTCGTGCCCCAGTCCATGGCTGTGATGGTGATGTTGTACTGCGCCGTTCTCTCCCTGTCCAGCGCCGCATTTGTCCTCAGCTCGTAGTAATTGTCGAAAGTGGGAGTGAGACTGAAGGGCAAGTCCCCGTCGATTGCGCACTCCGTCCTGCCGTTGTCCCCGGAGTCCCGGTCCCGCACGCTGAACAGGGCCACCACGGTGCGGGGCGGGGCGTCCTCGGGAATGGAGGCGGTGAGGGAGGTGAGCGCTATCTCCGGGGCGTTGTCGTTCACGTCCAGGACGTCCACCTGCACTTTGCAGTGCGCAGACAGCCCCCCGCCGTCGGTGGCTCTCACCACCATCTTGTGGTTTTGCGCTTCCTCGAAGTCCAGGTTGCCCGCGACCCGTATCTCCCCAGTGGTGGGGTTCAGCTCGAAGAGCTGCCGGGACCGCTCTGATGTCTGGGTGAAGGTGTACCGCACTTTCCCGTAGGACCCTTCGTCGGGATCCACAGCCACGACTCTGACCACCAGCTGCTCCGGGGGGATATTCTCGGCCAGGAGCACCTCGTAGACCTCCCGATCGAAGACCGGGATGTTGTCATTGGCATCCACCACCACGATCCGGACCTGAGCCGTGCCCGACCTGGGTGGCGAGCCCCCGTCGTTGGCAATGAGGAATAAATTCATCTCCGGCTGCTCTTCACGGTCTAGCTGGCGCTGTAGGACGAGCTCCACGTATTTTACTCCATCTTTCCCTGTTCCGAGAGCGAGGGAGAAATGCGAATTGGACCCGAGGCTGTAGTTCTGCAAGCCGTTGCTGCCCACATCCTTGTCCTGGGCACTTTCTAGAGGGAAGCGGGACCCGGGTGATGCCGTTTCCAGAATCTCTAAAACCATCTCCTTCTCCGGGAACACGGGGGAGTTGTCGTTCACGTCACGAACCTCCACCTCCCCTCGGATCAGCTGCAACGGATTTTCAAAGAATATCTTAAAGAAAAGCGTGCAGGTATCGCTCTGCGGACAGATCTCGTCTCGGTCCAGGGACTCCTTTGCCGTCAGGACTCCGGTGTTTTGATTGAGGCAGAATAGCTGCTTGTTCCCCTCGGACACAACGCGGGCCTTACGAGCTGCGAGCTGGCTTGGAGAAACGCCCAGGTCGTTTGCAATATTGGCGACAAAGGAGTCCCTCTCCATTTCCTCCGCCAGAGAATAGCGGAGGGTTTCTGCCCCGCTCTGACACACGCAAACGCACAGAATAAACAAGATCACTTGCCTCTTGTTGCCTCTGCTCCGTCTCCCACACGCCATTACTCTCCAGAAAAGCCATCCACCGTCCTCCGTGCTTCCCAGCATTTTTAAGCAGAGCGGTGTTTGTCAGGAATCCAAGGTAAAGGAGGTCTGAAAGCCCCCCCGAGCAACACGAGTCTGTGCCCCACCGCCCTTACCGAGCAGCTCAAACGGCTTGCTTTTTTTTTTTTGTCTCCCTGCAAACCTGATGCGGGCAGAGGAACCTGCCGGTCCGTGGCCAACACCCCCACCCAGCGTCGCAAGGGGGAATATTTCCTCTGCCTTCTCATTCGGGGCAGCGCTGCTGATTTTGGAGTTTGCTGCTTGAATCTGCACTTTCCGTGCCAAACCGAAGCCGAAAAGCGCAGTGGAAATGCTCTCCTCGCTTGGAAGCAGGCTCCCTCCCCGCAGACAGAGCGCCGCTCCGGGTATCACTTGCCAGCTGACAACCGCGAACTCTTCATACGCTGTTCTTGGTTCTCCTCTGTGTTGTGTAGGCACTGCCAGATCTGCCACTTCCACAGGATACACTGCGGGATTTTCCTTCTCCTCTCCACTTGTGAATCAGCACAGGACAATTAGTAGGAGGGGTGGGTCAGAGAAGAACCACTCTTGACTATGAGAGCTGGTGCCAGGGAAAGGTCCCGAAAGCAAATGCTTGCCCATCACCCTAGCTCACCATCACATTAGAATGATAATCCTGTTCTAGGATACATCACCCTAATGCTGTTTTCTTCACATTGTGTATCACACCTCCCCCAAAGCACACATAATTTTCACGCTTTTCTGTCTGAAAAGCGTTTTTCTCCTTAATTGACAGAAGTATCCTCCCCTGCCGCCTGCTGACCTTTACACCCACGATAAGGTGTGTCACCGTATAACACATTCGTGAAAAATGTCCCCAGCCGTACACAAACATCGAAATGCTGCAACCGGGTGTCGTGTTTCAGAGGTATACAGTCCTTTCTCCTCTGATGTTACCTCACAGGCTTAGAAATACTTTAAAGGTCCCTGTACTCAGAGATCAAAACTCCTGCACGTGTGTAAGGATATACGGCCAACAGCTATTTAATACAAAAGGCAAGGAAACGAACCGGAGAGCTCATAAATTAACCCCCCAGATACACAAATGCTAACGAGCAGCAACTAACAAAGACAACGGCAAAGACCAGGGATCTAACGACACTGATCAATGGGCTATTAAAGGAACAATTCAAATGTAAACTCTAAGAGGTTCAACCAGAAACTTTGTAAACGATAAGGCGGCGGGGGGGGAGAGATTATAATGGGTTATCAGAAAGGGTCTCATAGGAAAAAGCAAACTGATTACGAGACGTTTGAGGGGGGCTCTAGGAATACGCAAAGCTTATTATGGGATGATTAGAGGCAGGATCAAATGCGGTAAAAAGGAGATGTCAAGAGTGGACCTGGGAGGAACAACCGTGGGGCAACGGAGGTGGGAGAGGAGAGCAAGAGGTCCTGAGTATGGCCTTGTAGCGTGAGCCAGGATCCGATCCGAAGACAGGGTAAAAAGCCCAGGGTCAGGCACTCATCGGCCGCCCCGAGGATCGATTTATACCTAGACTGCTCCTGCGGGCTCGGCGGCGATCTCCGGCAAACGGACACGCAACGTACTGGAGGTGCGCACAGCTGCCTCCAAGACCAGTCTTCCTCTTACAGAATTAAAGAAAAAAAAATGGAAGAGAAAACAAAATACAGCTTGCACTACTTATTTTTGGTTCAAGCAATTTTAATTCAGCTTTTACTATAAAAGGAACGACGGTCGGTTTTATATATATATGTATATATAAAGTATCCCAACCTCCTCGGTTTTGATACCTTTCCTTTAATTTCCTAGATGTTTTCCCCTTATTTTTGCTTGCCAAAAGGGCTAACACTGTCCAACAATACTCACCAGGTGAAGCCCTAGAAATTCGCTGACGCCTTCATTTGTTTTAAAATAAAAACTTCGTGCCTGTATCAGTAGGAGAAAGTAACAACCAGGGTTGACTACGATTCACCAGAATTTTAGATACTAGAGGTCTTTGCACGGGTGCAGCCATTTTATTGTGATTTCTGCTTATCGCCCTTTGACTTGGAAGTGTGATAGGATCCAAAAGGCTAACTTACAACAAAGGACAGGTCAGCTCTTTCTTCCTTTCTTCCCTTCCATTTCTCGAATTGCTATCATTATCACTAACACAGAGGCTTGATGTAAAACCAACCATAGGCCAAGTACAGCAGTAGATGTGCTGGGGGTGTGACTTTTCTCTTCATTCGTGCCGTGCAAAAATAACAGTGATACCTGGAATCCATTTGCTATGTGCCCTTGCCAGTTCTCCTGCTCAGCTCTTGGCATTTCCGAGAGGTGAAGATGTATTTCCTTCTCTGTAACCTAATGCTTGACACCACTATGCAGCAGGGAACAGGCAGAAGCTGAGAAGATCTTCCACAGACGCTTCCCACCTTGGCTGCAGTAACTCCGTAATTATTACTCCTCTCATTTCAGAAGGGAAATGGTGTCCTTCAGGTGCAGAAGGGTGTTAGAAGAATGGTGATCCTTAATGGAGCTCTTGGCTATCATAGTGTCTTTGCACATCAGAAGATTCTGCTTTTAGACTGAAGCTCATATTCTTTCAGTTTTTAGAGTACTGCAAAATAAAGAGGGTCACTTACCGTGCACCACTGGATAGCTAATGCTGGTGTTTTCTGTTGGGTGACAACAATCAAATGGATGTGCATAGTGGAAAAAAGAAGCATGTATACTGCCAGACGAAGGCACACTGTGTTTTAGGACAGACTAAGGAACCACAGCCATAATAAGAATGTAATTCGCACAAATGTGTCAGAGAACTCACTTATCTCCTTGAGCACATAGTGATGTTGCAGGCTTCGTCATTTTTTGATTTAGTGATGACGTCTGTATACTAAGCAGGTAGCTTAAAACGACCAAAATCCGGTTTCCTCTTTACTCTGAGATTTATATCAATGCTAGAAAAGTGCTACAGCAACATATTCTGCTCAGTTCCTGGTATATCTCCGTATTTCAGAAGACAGTGTTCCTAAAAGAGGATTCTCCCCGCACTTCTGCAGCCTGAGCAATTTCCGTTTTCAAAATCCCCTTCTTGGTCTTCCAGCTGAGAATTCAGATCTGCCGAGTGAAATCTCAGAGGTCCTATGCCGGGTTTTGTTTCCCTCTGGATAAAGGTTTCTTCCCCATCCCTGGGGCCACTGCCAATCCACCTCCAGCACCTGCCGCGGATAGCGTGGCTTGGGAGGAGCAGTTGCCTGCAGCACAGATGCTTCCCCGAGTGTGGTTTCCACGCCCGAGTGCCAAGAGGGACCAACGTTCCCGTCTTCTCATTCCCAGTCAACTCCCAGAATGGATTTCTTCTCTCCCCTCTACCATTCGGACAGCGCCTGAATTCCCAGCTCTCCCGCTCTCCCTGACCTCTTTGCTGGATGCAAACGTGAAGAAAGCTGGGATAATCGTTCCCAACCTTCTGGCTCTTCGTTATGCTGTAAATACCACTGGTACATATCCTATTTGCGGTTCATTTTCAGAGAGATAAACCATCCTCTGCTCTCTGCATTCAGCCGAGTTAACGCTTTCCCCGTCACTCTGTTAAATGTAAACATTTCTTTCTCGCGATATTAAGTCGGTGCTTACCAACCAACGGGCTCTGCTGAGTCCCCCCAGACCTGCGGCGAAATCTTTCCAAATCTCCTGGGGATGGAGCATGGCATCAGCGGGCTGGGGACAGCCGGGGAGACCGTCTCCCTCCTTCACGTCCCCGGTTCTGCCTTGTGCTCTTGGCGTTTCCTGACGGTTCTCGATGCGGCAATTTCCAGCACATCCCTTGGAAAGGCTGTGAACTAGGACATTTCGGCTGGGCTTTCAGCTAGTGTCAGCCATGCAGCATCTGACTGGTGCTGACTGGTCGCTCCTTGCTTGGGAGCTCCCCGCCCAGCAGCAGCAGTACACGCACAGCGCTGGCCAACAGCGGCACTGGGCGTCCAGCGCAGGAACTGCACATGGGCGTCCACCCCCGAGTCTCAGCACGCATCTCCTCTGTTAGGTTCAGGGTGTTTCTAGGGCAAGATATGAAACACGTTTCCCACCTAAAGTCTTTGACAAATAAACGCGCTTTCTTAGTACTTATTGAGAAGTTTGGTTTGGCATCCAGGTGTGTGAGCCGACTCAGGCAGGATGCAGGAACAACCACAAAAACACGGATGAAAGGCAAAGAACAAATTTAATCTCAGTACCCGCCAAAACGGGGAGTCTCCGAAGCAACACCTAGGCAGAGAGACGCGAGCAGGGCATGCAGGCACTGCAGAGCGGGAGAAAGTCCTTGTTAGCAGGAGCGTGTGAGCTCTGACTTGCTGTTCTCGCCTGCTTTTTAAGGGTTCAGGCAGGCGTAGTTTTCCACTGTGCTTTGATCTTCTTCAACAACAAGGCAGTGATTTCATGTATGGTAGATAAGACGTCCCTGAGTCCAATTCAGGTTTACATTATCTAAGTGTGGATGTTCTACTTGTGAGCACACAAGACTGAACAACAATTAGCGTGATATGTGTTGTCCAGCACCCCAGTTGAGAGTCACTTGAGCATGTTTATAATCCTCCTCGGCAATCTTCCATTATTTTCCCACACCAGGCAAGTATGAAAGGTCTAGAAGTCATCCTCTACAAACCTTCTCTTAAATGTGCTTAACAAGGAGGGAAGCTATGGGCAGAGGAAGCAAGCATTTCTCATGCATTGTGCATTGCATCTTCCAGAAGTCAGAGAGACAATCAAGGCGTTTTCAAGCACAGGCTGGTTTCTACTTCACAAGGAAATCCTCCAGCTGTTGTATGTCCTCTCCTAGAGGAATCTGAAATTAAGAACCAATGCATTATTAATAGCAGCACGAACCTCCACCGTCCCTTGGATCAGTTAGAATGGATTTTCAAAGAATATCTTAAAGAAGAGTGTGTAGATATTGCTCCGTGGACAGATCTTCTCTCAGTCCAGCAATTCCTTTGCCATCAGGACTCCAGTGTTTTGACTGAGGTAGAAATCATGTTCATTTTCCTTGGCCACAATGTGGGCCACATTTCCTCCTGGTTAGCAGTACTTCCTTTCTACTAACACCAGTTTGTGAGGTTATCTGCTCTAAAATCTCCCCTGTATACTTTCCAACTTTGATGAATAAAGGGAAATTCCCTGCTTAAAAAGTCTGAATTCACAAGCCTTCTCAGAGACGTTCTCCGCTCTCCAGAGATAATGCTGGACAGAAGACAGGGGCCAGATGTGTACCCAGACCTTATCAGTCCTACGTCTTTGAAGACAGGAAATTCTTGCTCTTCTCTCTAGCCATGACAATCTCAATAATTCTCATTTGAAAATAAATCCTTCACAACGTCAACACTTTGCTACTACAAATACCTTTGAAGCCAACTAAATAATTCTTATTTAGTAAACTTTGTGCTCAGTGGGATTGAGTTTTTCCATCCTCAACCTCAATCCTAGGTCAAATATGCAACAGACAATTTTCTCCATAAATACCTTGAACTGTGTGTTTTCTTGCATTCTATAAATAATAGTTTAATTTCTAGCTCTAAATGGATGTATTTTGTGGGGCAAAAATGTAATATATTGAGATTTTTTTTCACTTTTGTATGTCCAATTTCTGTACAACTCCTTCCACATTTTCCTGCAGTGGCTGTTTTGGTTGAACAGGAGAAGATAAATACACGTGAAAAGTCATATGGTGAACAGTCAAGCAGCACAAAGTTGTCAGGCAATTCAAGTCCACTGTGTGAATAGTCTTGGCTTTCTGTGTGCTTTTCATGAAGCAACAGAGGAGAATAAGATGATTTTCTCAGTGACATTTGGATAGCTTTGAAAAAGAGACTTCAGGGACAGAAGTGCCACAGAACATTTCATGAACAAGGGCAAGAAACTTCCAGCTTGTGAAGAAAAGTTTCTACAGTTGGCTATCTGAAGATAGTTACTAGAATTGATTGAAGGAAAACAGTTGAGTGGTATAATAAGAAAGTGAGAAATAGCCAGATTGTATGCTGTTTGGGCACAGAAATAGCACATTTTCTCTTGAATGGGCAGGCCAGGAAGAAAAGGATCTGGGAAGAGGTTGGCCTTGGACGAGCTAATATTGAAATTCTAGCTGGTCACCTGAGGAGAGAAACAGGGCTTGAACTGAGAAGCAGATTTGGAAGTGGAAAGAAAGAGAGAGCAGGAAGAGGGAGAGCAAAGGTTAGAGGAGGGAAAGATGCTATGCAAGAGGGGCCAAGAGAGGACAAGCATGAACTTATTTGGTTGACAAGGCTGATCAAGGAGGGTAAGGATAGAGAGATACATGTAGGATCCATCCTGAAGGCAACTTAGGAGGAGCTTGTTGGTGCAGCACCTGTAAGAAAAGAATCACAACAGGCATTAGTAAAGAGAAAGTGGGGTCAAAACAACCAGAGGGAAAAGGGTATGGGGAATTCTGGAGAAAAGCAGGAAGGGCATTAGATGCATTTTGAAGTCAAAGCAGGTGCATGGATCAGAAAGGAGCAAAAACAGTCAAAGAAGGAAGAAACAAAACAGTTAGATGGGAGAGGAAGGTAAGAGGAAGAAAGGTGGAGATATGGTCCTTAAGGTTTGGGCCTGTCATTCCCCCACTTCAGTGTCTGGCTTAGGATATAGGTCTCCTCTTTTCCATCTTTCTCCCTCAGAATGCCTCTCTTTCCATTCAGGCAGTGTGGGATAATTACTGGAGGTGACTTAGAAATCAAGTTATGTTCACATTGTGAAGAGAAGTACAGCATCGATGAAGCTTGCAGGGGCAGAGTGCAGCTGGTGTGCAAAGGACACATTTCACAAAGGTTCCCTAGGCAACCTTAGATGTTAACGACATTGGGGGAGTCTGGTGCACTAACTCTAAGAAAAACGGTATGGAGGATGGAACAGAGTGGAGACACTGCAGCCAAACTCCATGATAAAATGGGAACTTGAAGGTCATATGGAACCCTTGAAGGTCTTATGGAACTGATAAGCTGCCTAATTGTTACCCTGAGCCAACGACCTGTCATTTTTTGACAAAATGCTATCCTTTGCGTGAACTTTGTTCATTATAATGTCATTATAATACCAAAACACACCTCTGTCCCAAAAGCTACCTGCCTCCAAGGTGCGACCAGTCCTTATGGAGCCTGCGCTCTGAATTTTTCATAGTCTACTCCTTTAAAAGCTAAGCGAGAGAACTTTACATTGATCATCACAAAAGTATGTATGACTAGAGTCCCTCAAGCTCCACCTGAAAGGTAAAAAATAGTATAAAAATAGCTTAAGAGAGGAGGGATGTCAGGGAAGATACCAACACGATTAGGGAAATACCATCACTGCCCACCCCTGAGTTCCGGGATCAGTCAATGGGCTGAGCCTTTCTTCCCCCTGCATAAGGATGCTTGTGGGAAAGATTCGAACACTTGGCCATACCAAGTGCTTCCCCAGGAAACTTAGAAATCGCTATAGAGTTGTTTTATAACTTAGCACATTTGTAGCCAGGCTATATTACTAACATCTTTAGTATTTGCATGTGCTTTGCAGACAGTAACTATCACCGGCAATCCAAAAGAACTTGTGCATCTGTTGCTTCAATAAACTACACTTTTCACGAATCTAGTTGTGAGAGTTCATAGTGAATGCCACCCAACTCCTTAAGTGTGGCCGTGCTAGTTCATGGAATGCACTAGATCGAATTGTGTATGGTGTTACTAGTGCGTCCGTAATCATGATAGTTCAATATACATGTTGAACGCGTCCAGACTTTTAATGCCGAACTGGGCATCACTCAGAATCTAAGCCTAGCTGCCCCCAGCCCCTCTGATACAGGCTGGAATGCAAAGGGGTTTATTTTTTGCCAAATTAGTTTGCCCTTTAACGCAACAGGGAGCAAGAAAATTACCAGAAGGAAGCAGTAAACCAAAGCAAACCCTAGTATCTCAGCCAGTTTAATAGGGTGAAGTGTCCAGAGAAAGAAAGCATCAATGGCCAATTTTCTGTCTCCTGATGCCAAACTTGGCCCATCTTCAAGCCAAGTTCCCTTGGATGGCATGAATCATAGAATGGTTTAGGTTGGAAGGGACCTTGAAGATCACTGAGTTCCAACCCACCTGCCATGGGCAGGGACACCTCCCACTAGACCAGGTTGCTCAAAGCCCCATCCAGTCTGGCCTTAAACACCTCCAGGGATGGTGCTTCCACAACTTCTCTGGGCAACCTGTTCCAGTGCCTCACCACCCTCAAAATGAAAAATTTCTTCCTAATATCTAATCTAAATCTCCCCTCTTCCAGTTTGAAGCCATTCCTCCTTGCCCTATCACTAAATGCCCTGGTAAAGAGTCCTTCCCCAGCTCTCCTGTAGGCCCCCTTTAGGTACTGGAAGGCTGCTATAAGGTCTCCCTGGAGCCTTCTCTTCTCCAGGCTGAATCCCCCCAACTCTCTCAGCCTGTTCTCACAGGAGAGGTGCTACAGCTCTCTGATCATCTTTGCAGCCCTCCTCTGGACCTGCTCTATAAGGTCTATGTTTTTCCTATGTTGGGGACTCCAGAGCTGGACACAGTACTCCAGGTGAGGTCTCACCAGAGCAGAGTAGAAGGGAAGAATAACCTCCTGCTGGCCACACTTCTTCTGATGCAGCCCAGGATAAGATTAGTTTTCTGGGCTGCAATTGCACATTGCTGGCTCATGTTGAGCTTCTCATCAACCAGCACCCTCAGGTCTTTCTCCTCAGGGCTGCTCTCGATCCACTCTCTGCTCAGCCTGTATTTGTGCTTAGGATTGCCACGACCCAGATGTAGGACCTTGCACTTGGCCTTGTTGAACTTCATGAGGTTGGCTTAGGTTGACCTCTCCAGCCTGTCCAGGTCCCTCTGGATGGCATGACTCCCCTCCAGCATGTCTACCTCGCCACACAGCTTGGTATCATCAGCAAACTCACTGAAGGTCCACTCAATCCCACTGTCCATGTCCCCAACAAAGATGTTGAACAGCACAGGTCCCAATCCCACTCGTCAGTGGTCTCCACTTGGACATCGAGCCGTTGACCACAACTCTTTGAGTGCGACTGTCCAGCCAGTTCTTTATCCACTGAGTGGTTCATCTGTCAAATCCATGTCTCTCCAATTTAGAGACCAGGATATCATGTGGGACAGTGTCAAAGGCTTTGGACAAGTCCAGGTAGATGACATCAGTTGCTCTTCCCTTGTCCACTACAGCTGTAACCTCCTTGTAGAAGGCCACTAAATTCATCAGGCATGACTTGCCTTTGGTGAAGCCATGTTGGCTGTCACCAATCACCTCCTTTTTTTCCATGTGCCTTAGCAGAGTTTCCAGAAGGATCTGCTTCTGTAGTTCTCTGGGTCTTCCTTTTTTCCCTTTTTGAAAATGAGAGTTATGTTTCCCCTTTTCCAGTCTGCAATATGAAGATATTGAGAAGGTGGAAACACCTGGCCCAGTGGCACCTAAAAGGGAGGTCATTGGAGAAGTGATTAAAATACAGCTTCATGGACAATGTGGTCACTGCCTGGAAGGAAAACATAGTTTCTGAACTGAGGTTTTCAAAGGAGAAAGAGGAGTCAAGGGAGTTGTCACGTTTACTCATGTCACAGTTGACCAGGGAGATGGATCAACATGAGGGGACCACCCCCCAGTTCATGTCTTCTGAAGACATAGTGACCAGTCCAGTGGTTAACTAAGTGGCCAGCACTGTTAGTAAACCATCTCCAGCTAAATAATAAGGGCTGTATAACCCCAATATAAGGGAAATCTTGCCTGTGTTTTACAGAAGTCAGCAGAGATTTCCTGGGAGGATACCTGGAAAAAAAAAGGCTTTTTATGCCCTCTGTTTAACATCCTCTAGGGCAGCTACAGGTCCCTTCCTCTCACATTATGGTTCCAGCAGCAACTGCAGACGGGGCACCCTGCAGGCTCACAGGATGACCTTTGTGTCTCTGACACAACTATACAATTCCCAGAAATACAGGGTGATCAGTGAACTTCCTGGGACATCTTTTACACAAAGTAGGGAAGTTTAGGCTCTCAGTATCCTAATATAATATTGCATCTTGAATATTTTGTTTTATACCTTTTGTATCTCGTCAAAGCTGAGCTGTGAAAAGCCATCTTTCTGTCAGACAATGTTTTGACATGCTCGGTACTGCTGACCAACAACATGTCGATACTCTGAAGGAAGGGAGACTTCCAGAGCAGAAAACATCCATCCTGTGGGGAGAAATCCAGAAAGGGTTTGTTCATTGTTTAGGAAACAGACATGTACTCACACCAATATCACGTTTGCTAATGGAGTGGACACACTGGCAATGAAAAACTGAACAGAAAATTATAGATGTACACACTCAGTTCCTAGTGAATAATTATAAAGTAAACAGATATAAAACCAATGCATTAAGCAGGTACAGCTGAAGGTGCATAACAGTTAATTTACTTTCCAAAGAGTTTATACCTGGACAGATACAGCGCACTTCTGATGTCATAATTCTTCTACTGCTAGGTTCATAAATCTGAAAAAGAAGAAAAAAAAGTAATCTATTTTTATATTAAGGTACTGGATTCTATCAATGATGGAGAGGGCTAATAGAAAACAACCTGTAGTCCATGAGCGCTGTCAAATATAAAAATAGTATCTGCTCAAGCCCAACAAAAAAAGCAATGAGGCTTGGGAACACCTTGGGGTCACTTAGATGCAGTTTTTTTGTCCACCAGCAACTCGGTCGCTGCCCAGGGAGGAGTAGAGGCAGCGGGGTCGGATACGGCTATCCCGTCCCTGGCTCAGCAGGCCGGGGATCTCCTGCTGCAATGCCCGCTTTCTGTCGGCAGAGGGCAGCCGCCACCAGGGAAAAAAAAAAAACGACTGGCGAATTTGCAAGTCACGGAAAGGAGCGGCAGAAAACGGCTTGGAAACAACCGGGCTCGGCAGCTCGTCGGGTTCGGCTAGGGCAAGGGACAGAGTCCCCCGGAGAGAGGCAGGTCTTTTTATTATCTATCGATTGATCTATCTATCCACTCATCTGTCTGTCCATCTGTGTCTATTCATTTATCCATCTGTCTATCCATCTATCCATCCATCTAGCTATCTACCTACTCATCCATCTATTCTTTCTCTCTATCTATCTATCTATCTATCCATCCATCCATCTATTTATCAGTATCCTTGTCCACAGGAGCTGGGTCCTGTTGTGCTGCTCGCTGTACCGGGCAAAGGAGCACACACTCAGATCCAGGGAAACAAGCTCAGACCGAGAGAGAGTTTTTGGCTCAAAGCAGGCGGCTGGAGAGAAAGGGGTCGTTAGTGAGGTGGTAAGATTGTGAGGGGGGGACTCGGTACACTGGACTGAGCTGGGTTTGGGAGGGGATATAGGTCATGGAGCAGCCATGGGGATGGTTTTACCCCTTGGGGTCCCCGACGCTGTCTTTCTGCCCTTGCCACAGATCAGAAATGAAATTGCAGTAGTATTGAGCAGTGTGCTGGTTCCCCCCGGCACTGGGACTAGAGGGCAAGTGAGGACAACAGCCAGTTTAAACCCTGGGAATCAGGGATTGTTGTAGGAGACACCAGGGCTGAATAATCTCTTAACTTCCTTTTCTGTAAGGCCAGAGCGTGTCTAATGCAGAAAGTATTTATACCATTTTAAATAAACTTAAAGAGTTGTGTCCACAATTCATTACTACATGCTTGTCTTCTGTTTTAATCCTTACAGAGGACAAAAAAAGGAGTTACAGACACCAATTTAGAGAGAGAGACAGCTGTTAGGAATTCATACATGCACATAGTATTCCTAATCACACACCTCAATGTACAGTGAAATTCACAGGTTTGTCCATGACTGGTTTATTCATTTCTAATACTCTAAAGAAAATACACCTTAAAAAGTTTAAGCCAAGATTTTAAAATAAAATTAGTGATGTGGAGGCACATTTGATATCAAGAAGTTTCAGTCAAGGCACAGTAACAAAATTTAATTTTCAAGAAGCAAGCACTACTGTAAATCTCTCATTTAGATCCTTAAGGTACAAGTTTTGTCTAATTTTTTTCTTCTTTTAAAAATGTTTTCTACAAACCATTTTTGCTCCTACACTTCACAGTACTATTTAACTTCTGCTGAAGATAATTTTTTTGTTTCATTTTACTTGGACTGTACAGTTTAGTCCTCTAGACTGCAAGGTAAATTAGGCAAAGATATTTGAAATGTAAATGGGCAGTGTGATATGTATTGTTAGAGGAAAATGAATTTGTATACTTCACATTAGACAGGTACATAATATTTCCACTGTTGAAGAAAATTACATGTATAGAAAATGTGTGTCTTACTTAACTTCGCCAGTCATTATGTGTGTAGCTAGGACTAGCCCTGAAGGCCCAGATTAAGAGACTAATTAAAATATGTTTTAATTGCAAATTAAGGACAGATTTCTTAAAGTGTAATCCCAAAAGCCCTGCTCTGTGTCTCCTGAACTTGGCAATACGCTGCTGAAGAGCATTAGCTCTTTAACTGTAGAGTTCTCTAAGCCTGCAAAACTCTGCTTCTGCATGTGCAGATGTGTCTTGACATTACCAAGACTTTGTCTTTTCCTTTAAGTGCCCGGGTTGTGTCCAGAAATTTGTGAGCCCATGTCTGTCTTCCAGAAGGAACTGGGTTCACTTGGCATTTAAAGGGCAGACGTTGCCCAGAGCCTATGCAAAATGCAGTGCTGCTATGCAAAGTACAGCGCTTTCTTTTAAAACTCTAAAATGGAGAATAATAGTATATGACCCCCTTTTTCTGTAATACCATTCTGTATTTAAGGTTTTAAAGTTAAACTCTACCTAAGAAGGTTCAAATTCACTCTGGATATCAGATGATAGGAACTTCAGCATGGAACTGGAGTGATTCTTGGCCTTCTTGTCAAAACATATATTATATTCATTAGCAGATAGTAGTGAACAATTAAATCAGTATCTCTGTGCTTCCTCATTTCATTTTTTTTGTCTACCTCATTCTGTTTCTTGATATATTAATAAAGGTAGCTAAAAAAATAAATGCTCAAAAAAAACCACAAAAACCAAAACCAAACCCACAAACCCGGTACAAAGTCATGGGTGACCCTGAGAGAGTTTAAGAATTAACACAGGCTGCCTCTGTGAATAAGCAGCATGTATCTTAAATCGAACTTTTTAATCCCAAACTGGAGTTTAAATGTGTATCCTTTTGAACATATAGAAAAAACAGCTCCATACCCAGGACAGAATCACCTGCCATTCTATTCTGAGGGTAAACCCGGGGTATTGGATAGTGACAGGAAAGATAAATGTTCATTACATTGTTGTTCAGTAGATGGAGTATGAGTTACTTTTACATCAAAATGCTATACCAAGAGACTCCTAGCTATCCAGTCTCTGTTTATTGACACTTCCCACTAAATGCACGTAACAAAAAGGCATCAGAGAAACTATTTGGCAAAACCTTTAAGCTCAACAGACTAAACCTGTGCAGTGATTCTTGCTTTGTACATAACCTTCTCTTATATATGCATGTGCCTGATGAGCAAAACATCAGAAAAATCAAGATAGATGTTGAACTGAATGGATAATTGGGTTCTAACATCACTAGAATACAGCAAAAATTTTCTTCAAGGCAATGCTGCCTAAAGGCAGAAAAAAAAAAAAGGTAATATGATAATAGTCTTTAAGTTTCTGTAGCATTCAGACAAGCTGATTGATGTTGCCTCCTAGAATCTGACATTTTTAACTTGCTTGCTTTTCTTCTTACCTCATTGATGGCTCAAATGCTCTCAAGCTTCAGAACAGTGAGATACAGCTGGTTGAAAATACAGCTTCCACAAGGAAATGTCCAATGTGTTCCAGGGTGTTCCAAAGAAGAAAACCAGTGAGGCTCAGTACCAATAATAAAAGCTGGATTAGAGCAGTAGATATGTGATAAGACTGGGAAACTAATTTATCACCTTCCACCTTTCAAAAACAACAAAGAAATAGGCTTGTTTGTAGTTCAGGGGAATGGTAAGAAATTCTGAGGAACACAAAATAACAATAAAGATCTATTAATATTGGCAGCCTCTGTTAGGCAACTTCTGACTTACACTGTCTTTAAGAACAGATAATTATTTTAGGAAAAATACATCAGATTCTGAAACACATTAGTGCTTTCTGGTGTTATATAGGAGCCATCCATCTGTTGACAACTTAGTCAATAGTTTGAAATCTATCCATAACGTACCCACAATGCACGTACTGAGTACAGCATATGGGAGCAATTAGCATGATACTGGACATAAAATTTGGTCAGACATACACGAGCTATCATCACCCCATCACAAAGGTCAATACTAGTAAGTACAGTCTACTTAAAGAGTCCCTGAATGGGAGATGTATCATGTAATGCATCCTTCTGCAATGTGCTGTAGGATATTTCTAAAGTTTCTAAAGCTTTAAAGAGAGTTTGGCTTTGTACTAAGATGATTATTAAGAGGTATAATGAAATGTTGTCCAGCAAAGAGAAGATACTTTTAAATACCAGGCAGACAGCAAGCAGTGAGTCCTCAAGAGAAATAAGAAGGAAATATAAGAGAGTGTCAGAACTGTGTTATCATAGCTGAATCAATCAAACCCCTCAAACTTCCCTAGGGAATAAACTGTTGTGAGCTGACAGCAAATGGCATATTCAGACACAGACACACACTCCCCACCAAATAAAATAAAAAAAAACCCAAGCTGGTATAACTACCGATCCACTCGAATATTCAGATTAAAAAGACTTGATGTGAAATGGCCAAATAAATTTCTTTTAAAAGCCAAAGTACTGTTCTAACAAAAGCTCTTACTGGATCATTTGAAGTTTCACATTAAACTGGAGGGGGAGAAAGCCCTTCCTATTGGACAGGCATTTGCACTTGCCTCTGAAATAAAAATGTGCGAGATTTCAGAGGGCTGCAGGTACTGATTCCTTGGCCCATGGGAAACAAAATTCTAAGACTATTCTGAAGCTTTCCAAATTAACACTGTAAACATCCCTAAATGTATAGGTCTGCACATGCTATAACCAGAGCAGAAAATGTATTAATAAGACTTTTCTTATGTACTTTCACAGGGAAACTGGAAATGGAATTCTTTAATATGGTAGTAATTTCCTAAATTCTTAGGACCCTTTATCTTTTTAGGACTTTGTTTATCTTTTTGTTTATTTGTTTATTTCTTGTTGCTTTTGTTATCGGAATGTATGGAGAAGTTAAGGCAGAATACAGGAAGACCTCTGAAAGAAAATTAAGTGAAACCACTGTACATTTCCACGTCACTCAGTACCTTACTTATAGATAGCTCTTTTCCAGAAAAAAAAAAAGTAAGATAGAAATCCACAGATTTTTTTTAAGTGACTGATATTCTGAACAAGGCCTCTAAAGGTATTCCTCTGCAAGGGCAGATGATCCCATCGTGAGCCTTCTGTTCTTCACAACAGTTAAAAGGCTGTTGAGGGGCAAGACATTTAACCAAATTAGATAATACTCTACCATTTGGCTCTTAGCTTTGTGATTAAGTAGCTGAAAGTTGCCAAAGGCTACATTTTGCAGGCATTCAACAACCTTAACCATGTGATGCATTATTTAAAAAAATGTTATAGAAATACGTGTCAGTTTAAACTTGATATTTTGGTGGTTGGGCCAAAAATCATCATAATTCTTTGGAAAATATGCATGAAAGTGATAAGACAGCCATGCTGGCAAAGACTGTATATTTCACAGCAAAAGTACCCCATATCATGGGTTCCTTCACTTGCTGCTCCGTGAAATACTTATCTATAATTTTTAAATATTTAGGTGGTGGCTGTGTCAATGCTGAGGACTACCCTGACCTTGCTTCTACCACTTTTGTCCTGCCAGTGCCTTAGATTTTTCCTGGCTCTTGTCATGGATCCCTATAATCCCTACACAGAGATCCAGCAACAAATTTACCATTGCTCTGCTTCCACCTTTCTTCCAGTGCTGGGAGGTCCTCCATTACATGCCAGTTTAGGCATGCCACAATCTGGATCTTGAAGATACTGCTGGGGCACAATTACGGGACAGAATAAGCACACTGAGTGACATTTCGCACTTAAATAGAAGTGCTTAGCGCTATTTAGGATGAAATACAGCACAATGTACCTAGTGTGTATATACATAGCATATAGGATGCCTGGCCTTTTCTTCAGTGCCAGAAGGACATACGTCTCCAATAGAGCCTGTGTTACATCTTCCAGTCCTCTGTGGATATCCCAGTTACTGTTGCATATGGCAGTGGCTGCCAACTGGCAGGTAAAGGAGCCTGACCTCTTGTTCCAAAACACAATTATTGGACTTGGACACATGGAGAAACATATAGCAAAAGTCACAAGCAAGGGGAAGGAAGTGCTTTCAGCCATCAGGAAGCAGAAGTGAACAAGTCAACTCCCCAATTCCTACCGTATCCTGTCTTATTTACTACTTTCTTCTAGATACTCCTCTTATTGTGTGGCAACAGCTTAAACTCTAACCACAAGTCTAATGAGGAGAGTGCAGCTTAATGGAAAGCAGATTATGTCAAAGAGATTTGATATCTTTCTCTGACAAGATTAAAAATATGAATGATAACAGAGACTGTACTGCTGATATAATATAATCAGACTTTTGTAAGACTTCTGGCTTTGTGCCTTTAACATTCAAATAAGAAAGTAAAAACAAGAGCACCATGGAAAATCAGAATGGCACATACTGTATTGAATTAAATTTGTCAAGTTGCTAGTCTCACTGCAACTAATGTGGAGGCATCAAATAATTGCAATTAGACTAATAATGTCCTATAAAGACTTTCTCTTGCTCTTTTATGTAGCTATAACCTTCTTGTGCAATGATATAGAGATATAATAATAGTGTAGACATAGATTCATTCTTGGAAATTTTTCAGATTATATAAATATTGGGATGGTGATAAACAAGCAAGTCAATGAGCAGTTCACAGAGCTGTGGAATGCTTGGTATGGCACACCAAGGCACATTTTAATACAGTAAAACACATCATTCCTGCAGGAATAAAGAGTCATGTGCAGAGACCTGTCTCTGGATAGAGCTCCAGAAACTGTTGGCTCCGGATAGGCTGAAAAAGGTAACACAGCCTCCATGCATGCACTTCAAAACTGTTGGTAGTTCACAGAGGAACCATGAGAATGGTAACTGGTCTAAAGAACAGGACACAGAGACTGAAAGAACTCCAGTATCCATCTTACCATTGTGAAGTTATAGGTGGTTTGATCAGACTCTGATGAACAGATATCTATTAGATGACTCTTTAACCTAGTAAGGACATCTGACATGACCCTGTTATGATCTAGAAGTTTGACGAAATGAAAACAGGGAAAAAACTACAACTTATAACATCAAGACGACATGGCCAAGGCATATGGTGTGTTACCTCTCATTTGATACCCTCAAGTCAATAGGGTGGAGTCTTTCTAAAGATAGTTTGTAATTCTGTCAAAAGTCAGTGATCTTGTTGTAGGGAGCAGTGGATACAAATATGTAGTGTATGCCATACACAAAGCAGATTAGATGATCACAAAATTCCTCTTGCATCTCCAAAATATGTCCATTGGTATCTAACATGCTCCAGATCATATATCATGTCTTCTGTATTTAGCCTCTCCACATTTGATTCCCAAATACCACATAAGTACTAGCTTTCAAAATCATCTAATCTTTTAATTAGCACTTAGATTCCTCAGGAATTACATTTTTAAACAATATAATGAACCAAATTCAGCTTTTACTCTGCTTTGTGCCCCTAGTAGAGATAAATAGAACTAGAGATTTTTGCAGAAGTTATTGACATAACAAAGATAAAATAAACTGCAAACTTCATACCTTTGGAAACAAACACAAGACTTTTCTTCTGGTCAAGACATATGTGAGCATCAGATGTTGCTTCCTGTGAGTCCATTTCCCACAGGATGCTTTCAAATGACAGACTCACCTCTGTGCTCTCCCTCAGGGACTGCATACATGTGTATTAAGTAGAATAAGTAGGTTTTGGGTTTTTTTTTAATTTGTTGTTTTGGAAATGCTGCTTTTCCAATTGTCTTCTGAAGAGTAGATGTTCTGCCGTTCCCCTAGCTATATTTGATTCCGCTATTTTTTTTCCTTTGAGGTCTGTAGAGCCAGCTCTGGTCTCTTTCTTCAGTATCACAAATATCAACTGAAGTGTTAATGAAGATGCATCTGCAGGGCCAGATGCTGGCCTTAGTAATGGCTGTACCCAGCTGTCTGCCGTTGCATATTCTGAAATGAAGTCCTTTCAGAAGATAAATATCAATGTGATATATTATATATTATCTTTCCTATTGCACCTATCTACCAGACAGTGCAAACAGTCTGACTTTAACCAGAAATGACATTTCCTGGCAATAGAAAACATGTTGGGTCTTGCTTATATTAGGAGCATGTTTGATCTGCATTCAATCAGACAGTCAACATGGGATTCTTAAATCCTGCATTTCCATCATTGCTTTTTAAAGTGAAACATGAGTTTAATCTGCCTTAATTGGAATTGGAATAGGAAAGCCTTTGATATGTCCTTTGTCACTACAATGCCTGCCCTGCAGAGCAGAGGGTCCCCATTTTCCTTAGCCTTCTTTTTGCTGTCAGTGTACTTCTAGGAGCTTTCTTATTACTGTGATATCACTCACTCGTTCCTACTCCAGCTCAGCTTCAGCTACACTAACTTGACCTCAGCATGGTCAATTTGGGTTTCTATAGTCCTTTTGAGCAGTCTGTCCCCACTTTCACTGCGTAACTCCTTTTGGCATTTGAACTCAGTCAGGAGTTTGCTGATTATTCATGTTGGGTTGAGTCAGGGGTATATGATAGAGATAATGACACATTGTGTACTAATTGGCTAGTAGTGATATATAACCTAAAAGACAGGCCTGATAGTTTACTGAAAACCAGACAAAGCAAGAAGTCTTGTGATGTTGTCAAGGACTGCTCCTGATAACGAACAAGAACCTGTCTGGAGAAGTGGTTGAAACCGACCCTGCGGTCTGGACAAAGACCAAGGAAGAACTGAGTCTGCGCAAAAGCAAAAGGTTACTTGCGGTGATGAAGAGGAATCATCAGCCTTCATCTTCACGACCCTCAGCAACCGCCACCAGGAGGCAATGTGCAAGTGTAGTTGGGAGGAGTTTATGAAAATGACGTATTAGAGTTAATTTTAATACGAAGCAGGGACAGGTCATGAATATGTATAGACGTATTCGGAAATCTTATGTTTATGTGATTAAGTACTATATATATTTGAGAAAGCCGCTGCATTGGGAGCGCACGATTGTGGTGGAGCGACCCCCCATGCTGCCCGGCACTGAATAAATATAACTACTTTACAACCATCTCGGTTGTGGAGTCTCATTTCCGCACGTCAGGGTTCTGCCATGTCCGCTTGACTTCCCATGCATTGGAATGGCACTTTCTTGTGTTTTAAGGAGGCTGACCTTGAAAACCAATAGCCTGTCCTGGGTCCTTTGCCCTTCACTGCAATAGTAAGTTGGGCAGAAATTTTGAGGGAATGTGATCAGGATGTGGGTAAAACAGGCTGGGATGTAGGGTGGTAATGAAACAGATTAATGTTTGCTACTTTGAAGGTTTATACAATCACAAATGCATGAATGCGATGAAAAGGAAACAGGAGGGAGGATTTCATGTTACCCATGCAAGCCGAAATATTTCATTACCTGGACTTCCTCAAGGGCAGTGTTTACAACTCCAACTCCTACAAACTAGCTAGAAAGGAATATTCTAATTATAATGTCACCGTTTGTATTCCTGCTTTATTCCTGTTATGTAAGGTAAAGCACAAAGAAACACATTTAGAAGCAAATAGGACATCTTCATTCACCAGGTATTACTCATTGCGTCCTTCCCTAATGACTGTGTTAACTTATTTCCCCAAAAGATAATAGCATTATTTATTTCCAACAGTGGTACTTCACATGTCCTGATGCTTGACTCTTCTGTCTTTCATCTCAGTGACAGCCAAATTTGAGGAAAGTTCTGGAAGATAATTCATAGCAAAATACTATAATGCAAATGAAACTCATGGAAAAGAATAAGTAAACTCTGTTCAACACCCACACACACACCTTCTCCAGACACAACTATTCGAGCCAAAACTGTTTATATTGGGTTTAATAAGTTGCTAATAAAAAACTATTTTGATGTTTGATATCTCCTGGTTACTTATCACCTGGGCAGCTTGTTCATTTAAGTTGCCAGAGAAACTATGACATACCAGCTTTTCGCCTTCTCTTTCCTTCCCTTATTCAGTCTCTTATTTATCAAAATACCAGGTACTCCAGCTATTAGCGTTGGCATTTATTTCAGTGGGGCTCTGTAGGAGTGATTAACCTGAATAGTATAAATCTTCATTTTACACAAAGAAAGACCTGAAGGAGCAAATGAAGGAGAGCAGGGTAAAGGCAGAAAATCTCTGCACACCACCAGAGCACAAAATCCCTTGCCCAAAAAATGTAGGGAGAGTCCCATGAACAAATGGAAAAAGCAGCTTTTGTGGGTTAATGACGCTGTTACATCTCCGTTAGAATTATCTATGAGAGAAACAGAGGGAAATCTGCTCATAGTTTGGATTAATCAAAGTGAGGATGTTTCAAAATTCTTTTGTGGCATCCTACAACTTGTTCTGGTGCATGAAACTTTTCCTTGTAATTTGACAGTGTGCCTTTTCATGCCTTCTGTATAAAAACATGCATTTTAACCAGCAGACTCAAGCAAAATGCACACTGCATTAAAGGAAGAGAGGGTAGCAGGGAGCTTAGCTTACATAAAGGGGGGATTTCATATATAAAATATAATTTTTTTCATACAAACTTCTGTTCTCTTGGCTTGTGCATTATTTTTCAGCTCTTCATTCTTTCAGCGTTCTCCATATTTTATTTTTTTTGCTTACGTCCGTTTTTTTTTCCTCTCTGTTCTCCTTTTCTAACATTCCTTCTTAAGTAGGACACCAGCTCACCATGATATATTCAAGATCACACCATCAAATTCAGAATAATGAAGAGCATTTGAAGTTAAGCAACATGAACTTGCCTATTTCTTCCAAGCATAAGAAAAAATCTGCAGCTGATACCTGAAAGCACTGGGTGTTTCTTGTAATGCCTTATGTCTCTGCATAAAAATGAACCATTGGCACATCTTTTGCAATAACAAATCTATTCCAATGGCAAAGACCTTTATACCAACTTTAAACAATACCAGTTATAGTTCTGGTTTTCCCTGTGCTCCTTAGAATTCAAGAGTTACTCACTGGGAAGACAACTGAATTTGTAAGAGGAGTAATAGCCCAGCCCAGCCCATCCTAATTGAAGAATATGATGAAGAATAATTGTAGATAAGGTGCAAGAAGCAACTTGTATAAGACAGTGACGTTCTGCAAAATATGGAATAAATTCCCAGAGACAGTCCAGTCCATTTTGTGAAATTCAGACGGAAAGTTCTGAGGAATGAAGAAACCTAAAAGCAATGAGAAAATAAAACATGCCATCAAGAAAATTTTGAGGGACAAGCCTGAGGACCAGGCTGTATATATTCTCTGCTGCAGTTGCAATGTAGTGATACAGAACAGTGAGAAGGGATATAGCAACTCACCTTCTTTTTTAGCAGATCATTGCCAGAGAGTGGAGCTGAGGAGCTTTTCCTCAGCACTGAAAAGACCAAGTTTACTTTCTAGGACAAATCAGAACAGTTTCAAAGATCTGTTTTCTGACAGCTGGTAGAAGTTTTTAAGGGACCTGAGTGAAAGTTTGGGATTGGCAGAGTGCAGCAGTGTCTTACCTTTACTTTTAGTATTCCCTACTAGCACTACCTGGAAGCTTAAATTAGCCTTATACTTTGCAGGGATTTTCCCATGGGAGTGGTTCCTATTTGTTCTCCACCAATTGATAAAGCAGGCACTTTCCCAGTCTCTCCCTCAAACTCTGGGCCAGATTTGCTTATAGGTCATCTCATACAAGAATCTTTCACTTGTCAAATGATCTTCACTTGTTGATGATCTTCTGACTACTGACAAAGAAAGAATGTTCTTAGGGTTTTTTTACGTGTACCATCTGTCACTGATACCACTGACCACAAGATATTACTGAACTGTTTGGACACCAGGGCAGGAAAGGCAGAGCTCCGTTTTTTCCTTGAGGAGAAACTGAGCAACAGTGATCCATAAGTACTTCTTAATTTTGATGACGTTATCAAAGGGGTCTCCACAGATGTTTACTGCTTCTATTATAATGTCTTTCCCCCCACCGCCTTCTAACAATACTTGGTCTGTTCCCTCAGGAGGAGCCTACTGCCTCTAGATACAAGCCACTCATCAAGTATGTTCATACCAAATCCAGTCACCTCTCTGCATTCCAAAGGCTCCTCAGGGTCCCTTACTCATTACATGCTCCTCCAAGCCTGAACAGGATGCAGCTGACGTGTACTGCACTGGATGGCAA
The DNA here is from genome assembly GCA_008711295.1 of Anarhynchus alexandrinus. Classification (NCBI taxonomy): domain Eukaryota; kingdom Metazoa; phylum Chordata; class Aves; order Charadriiformes; family Charadriidae; genus Anarhynchus; species Anarhynchus alexandrinus. The sequence goes on along the minus strand of VUYV01000836.1, from coordinate 72,336 downwards.
TGGGGAGTAGAGAGAGCTATGAACTTCATATGGTTACTTGTTACTTTCTCTCTCTCCTCATGCAAGGAGATGGAAGGTGCCCAAGGAGGTTTTTGGACATATCATGAAAATCACCAGGAACTGATGAAAATAGTAGACAAGATCTGTAACAAGATTGCTCTTTTGCCCAAATCTGTTTTCCTATTGAGCTTCATTCTGATATTCAGGGACCTTTTGTGCTCCAAGATATCATGCATAGCTTTCTTACACCAGGAGGTATCATATACCAGTCCCAGGTGTTGTGAGTGACACTTGGCAGTCTAGAAGAACACCTCTCCAGAGCAGCCATCTTTCAAGTCCTAGACTGTGCAAGTTCCTCTGTTTCTAAAAACTCAAGAGTTTAACACAATGACTGTATCATTGTTCCAGTGCAGCCTGACAGAACCTAATAAGGTAAATTCATCATATTTGAAGATTAAAAGTTCCAGAAGTGAAAGAGCAGACAACGAAGGTAGCAGACCTTTGAACACGTACCTAGAAAAGAGAATGTCTCAGGCAGAAACCCTGTTTGAGAAATACACAGAGTGGTTCACAAGCAGGATGTGAGGCAAACCCAGCATCCCTCAGGAGACGCTTCCTTGCCTAAAGTTTTTGAAGTCACATTTATTGTGCTAAAAGGCACTTCGAGATGTGATAAGACACAAGTGGGGAGAAACATATCACTAAAGACAGACAAACTTCAAATGTTATTAGTTACTACTTGGAATTTCAGCTGTTTGGCCAAATGGTCATATTTTTTTGTGTGTTTGTACCTAGCAAGGTCTATATGGCATTAGCCCTAGAATAGGCTTTCTAGGTAAATTCTTCTACCGTAATGTAGATACTTCTGCTAATGATTACCGGTTTGCCCAGTCCAAAGGAATTGCAAATTAATAAACCATTTTTCATTGTAATATAAAACGAATATCATTGTTATTTCTAGTTTAGACAGAACCCTTATTTATCTTGCCAGCTCTGTAAATGTTGATTGTGAGAAGCACTTCTGAAATATCCTGAAAAGTAGTGTATCATCTGGGCTGTTACCTTGGTTTTAGCTGCTGTAATCTAAGTTAAAAGGCGATGTACCCTGCAAGTCAACTGTGTATTTTGGCAGTTTCCTATATCATCACTTGCTGCTTTGTTCATATATTTCTTTATACCATCCACTGGAAATTAAACAATAGGCAAGAAGTTCAAATACACCCCTGTGTCTCTGTACTCTATTTAGTATAATGATCTTCCCTTAAGCCTACTATTTTCTAAACAGAAGACATGATGCTTTTGTAATATTTTTAATTAACTGCAGTTCCTAGGTCCACGTGTAATTCTGACAGATTTATATTCTCTCTGTTTCTATAATATCCGTTTTATAATAAACGGACAGTCACATCACACTGGATAGATCAAATGAAACAAGTTCATAAACTTAGCCAATCCAAAGAAATATTATCAACTGATAAAAGGCTTGAAGGAAATTAAATGTGAGGAAAGAGAGTTAAAAATGTATAGCTTAGGGAGAAACAGATGAGAAGGTGAGATATAAGTCTACAAAAATCAAAAGTGTGTCAACAATGAAGCAAGAAATTGCAGAGGCACAGGGGTACAAAACTAAGCATGTGCACAAAATGACTTAGGGGAAGATGTAAACGTAATGCTAAGGAACTGTTGGGGTTTATTTACATATAGATCCCTCCAAGTCTAAACATAATCTCCATATAAAAGCACATTCTAAAATTGATTATAGCAGATTTTTTGTGAATATTCTGAAGTAAAACTAAGAAACAGAGACCATGAAAGAAAATGATCAGTATTCTTGACCTACTTGATCATTTGCCTTCTAACATCTTTTCTCCAACTGCAAATCGTGCTAGAAAAATATTAAGTTTACAGGGAAGTACCTAAAATGTAAGAGGAAGTGCTATAGCTGCTGAAACAAATTAACATTCCTAATATCAAAATTCCAGGTTTAACCTCAGCTTTAAATTTATCCAACCGTACAAAGATAAGGAAAGGTATGAGTAATAATGATGAAGTTTTACCTCTGCCTTATAGGTACACCTTTTATTATATGGATCACTTGTTAAATGGTCATCATAATGCCAAGGAAGTTTGTTCTACCACCTTATTTTTATCACCAGCAGGTATATAATATTTTTTAACAAGTTTGGTTTTGACCAGACTGCATAGATTTTTGGCAAAGGGCCCATGGCCTGACTATTCAGCAGTAACAACGATACGAGCATAACTGACAACAGTATTTCAGCCACATGAGAAACAAGAACGCCCATGGGAACTACTAAAAAAACATATAATCATTAAAGCAAGCCCCTTTCCCCAAGAACAGATATTATGATTTTAAGAAACAAAACCTGCTGAAGGAAACTGGAATTTTGCCAGATCTGGTACTTAAAAAGAAAAAAGAAAAGAGAATAAAAGAAAAAATTAGAGCAGTCAAAGATTAAGCAACTGTGCAAAATGAGAAAGCCTCCATCCCAGAATCCTGAGGCAAGTACCAAAAGAACTGGGCCAATATTAGCATATGCATTCAGTACGCTTCTGGAAGCAAGGAGATGTTTAGAAAGATTCAAATGTAACACCTGTCTTTTATACTAAGAAAAATACAAGAATGAAAAAAAATGCAGGAAGGGTAACAGAGGACACCGTTAAGCTGACATGGAGCAGGCCAGCTGGACTGTTATGATTTAATTACGGAGAGTTTGACTCAGTGGGATTCACACATGGGAGATTATTCCTATCAAATCTGACAGAATTTTTCACAGTGGTAACAAACATCACGGAGGGAAACTATGGACATAAAAAAGATTTGACACTGTACTGTATATTGTTAAATTAGAAAGTTAATGATTAGGGTATATACAGCATGAAAAGCCTGAAAAAGGAAAAAGCTGGCTTTGAAATGAAATATATGAAATCAAAAAATAAAGCATAGATCAAATTTTCATTTACTCAGCTTCATCAAATTAAATATATCTGCCTATTCCTAATAGCTTTTGGTCAACTAACTGTAGAGGCATAATACACCACTTGCAGTAAAATTGAATTCCCATGTTTTGCTGCCTCATCTTCTACCTAAAAGTGCATAAATTCTATATTATCTAGATGAGACCAATTCTTTCTTTGATTCTGGTCTTGTCTTTTCTTCCTGGGAGCTCACTGTCAAGCTGCTTTATCAGGAAACAGTTTGCCTATCATTCATAGAGACACAGAACAGTTGAGGGTAGAAGGTACCCTCTGGAAATCACCCAGTTCAACTCCCCCCCAACTCATCCTAAGTCTGGGTAAACTAAAGCAGGCTGCTCAAGCTCTTGGCCAGTTGGGTTTTGAACATGTCCAGGAATGGAGACTCCACAACATCTCTGGGCAACCCGTTCCAGTGGTCAACTACAGTATGAAGGTTTTTTTCCTTATGTTTAGAACAGAATTTCATGTATTTCCACTTCTGCCCATTGCCTCTTGTCCTGTCAGACAACCTGTCTCTGTCTGCTTTACTCCCTTCAATCAGGTATTTGATTGATATAATCCCCCCAATTCTTCTCTTCTCTAGGGTGAATTCTACCAGCATTCTGAGCATCTCCTCATAATGCTAACTAGTCTCCAGCTGAAATTCCTACCCCTAGTCACAATCCTTTGAGCCTGTCAGTTTAGCCAGTTTTCAGTCCACTTATCTAGGCCATACTTTATCAGTTTGTCTGTAGGAATGTTATGGGAGACAGCATTGAAAACCTTATTAAAGTCAAGGTAAACAACACCCACTGCTCTTCCCTCATTTAGTGATCTAGTCTTCTCATTGTAGAAATGTGTCAGGTTGATCAAACACAGTTTCCCCTCCATAAATCCATGCTTACTACTTGTCCTTCATATGTTTCAAAATGGTTTCCAGGATTCTTTGCACACCATCCTCCCAGGGACTGAAGTGAATCTGATAGGCTGCAGTTCTGTAGAGCCTCCTTCTTGCCAGTCTTGAAAATACTAGTGATATTTGCCCTCTTCCAGTTCTCAGGAACCTCCCTCAAACACCATGACTTTTCAAAGACCGAGTGGCCTTACAGTGATATCAGCCAGCTCCCTCAGCAACGGTGGATGCATCTGCGGTATTCTGTATATTCAGTTTGCTCAAATGTTCTCTAGCCTGATCCTCCTCTACTAAAGGTAAGTTTTTATTGCTCCAGACTTCCAACTGCTGTCAGAGACCTGGGACTCCTGAAGGCAAATCTTAGTCATAAAGACCAAGGCAAATAAGGCATCAAGTGCCTCCTTGTTCTTTGTCAACCATCTCCCTTGTGTCATTCAGCAGTGGGCCCACAGTTTACTAGTCTTCCTTTTGCTACTGATACACCTGTAAAAAGCCCATTACCTTTCCTATCCTTCACCACATTCAAGTCCAGATGGGTTTTGGCTTTCCTATTCTATTCTTTCACATGTCTTGGACAGCATCTCTATACTCCTGTGGGGTCAACTTATCCCTTCTTTCACCTTTTGTATGCTTTCTTTTTATGTTTGAGTTGTGCCAGGAGCTTCTAGATCATCCATGCAGGCTTTCTGCCACCTTATTTTGATTTTCAACACATTAAGGTGGGTCATTCTGGAGCTTGGAAAAGGCAAAAACTTGAAATCTCCTGAACTCCTTGTCTCCAGCACCATCTTCTCCAGGATTCTTACTAGCAGGTAACTGAACAGGCCAAAGCCTGCTCTGCTGAAACCTAGGGTTGAGAGGCTGCTATCTGCCCAGTTACCTCCTCCCGGAATCCTTCATGCCACCATTGTGTGGTTCCTAAGGCTCCCCCAACCTTCACACCCCAGAGTTCTTCCTTGTTTGTAAGTACCAGGTTCAGCCAAGAACTTGATTCCTCAGTCACCTGTATCAGGGAGTTATCATTAATGCACTCCAGAAACCTCCTAGATTGCTTATGTCCCATTCTGTTACCCTTTAAGCAAATATCAGGGTGAATAAAGACTCTGAAGAATCTGAGTTTTTCTGGCCATTGTTCCTTATGCTATAGTCAAGTGTGGTAACTGCCCCAGCTGGGGGGAAAGGACATACAATGAAGCATAACTACACTGAGAATACGCTAGTAGAAAATCAAGTAGACACTATTTCTTCAGTAAATACCCAGCCAACAAAAAGCCTTTCTACTGCTTTACCTTTGCAGTGCTGCTGTGTGTCAGAGAGAAAATTAGTTAGCAGCTTCCATTTATTTTTTAGGATGGTTAATATACCAGGGCTTAACAGGGGATGAAGCACACCCTACGTTCAGCTGAATGAAAGGACTTAATTACAACCTAAAAGACTGGTAATCTTCTCACACAACCCTCTGGTGGATTATATTAGGTGAGGCTGTTGTACTACCCAGAAAGTAGCAGGGAGGAACTCCAAGTCATTGCTTGTTTAAAAACATATTTACTGAATGCTCTTCAGCTCTCATCTCCCTACTTGGCTTAAAAGAGACAAAGTTTGCTGACTTTGGCCCCGGAGTTGTACTTTCATTAACACTGAAGTTGTTTGTGTAAGTCCAAAATGTTTCTAGATAAAAATTTGTTAAGGTTGAAAGCAGTCACTCTAGCCAACATCAACCAAATAACAAAGAATGTTGAAGTTAGAGAATTACTCATTTATTTTACAAACAGTAATGTTTACAGCAATGTAATCTGTTACAAAGATCATTGTAAAATAACCTAATATTTGAAAGGAAATTAAATGCAGGCTTTGACAGTTATCTATTCTGAAGATCAGAGCTCAGGCCACACATATTGATTCTCTGTAATATCATTCTGAATTCAGTTTGCAGACTCTCCGAGCTCTTGGTTTGGCAGCAAGAAAGCAACACATTCATCTCTGTCAGGCTGATATTGTGGTCATTTCATAGACAAAAAGGAAGATAGCGGATTCCTTGCTGAGAAAATGTAATAACAGTGTACACAGAGTAAGTAATACTTGGAAAGTTTAGTTCTGTAGTTTCATAGACTTTGTAATACATTTTAAAACCCACATATTAGTGTAGCATTTAATTATACACTTTGTAGGGTACATGTGTGAAAGCTGCATTGCATCACATAGCAGCATTATATAACCCTGTGCCAGTATTCTTCCTCAGGGAAGAAGATGCATAAATCCCCTTTCTGGAGTGATTTGTGAGTGGAGGAAGGAAGCCAGAGGAGGAATGCTTCCATACCACAGTGCTGTGGTGTACTTCTATACCACAAATGCCTCCAGGTGCTTATTAGTCCTTGACTAATATATGAAAGTATAGCTATTGCTCAACAGACCTGAAAAGAGGATTGTGCACTACTCAGTGAAGGTCGAAAAGCAAATCTTACAACTGATTGGTGCTGATGATACCAAATTGGATATGTTTTCCTTTATGGCTACCATGGACCATATTACTCAACCCAACTGGGGAACCAGTCAGTCACAGCTTTCTAGTTGCACCAGCTCACCAAACCCAAGTCCTGAGCTCTGAAAGGAAATGAGGATTGGGAAGAGGATATATTGGATATAGGCTGCGAGTATAAGGCAACTAGGTTTCTATTTTTTTTTCCTAGGTCTAATCCCTAAAGAAAACTTCATCTTGCATCTGGGTATTGTGGTACCTCTCAGTTCTCCTGGTATATCAGCATCTCTGAGCACTGTAAAAGCTGTGCAAATCTGCCCCACTCGGTATCTCATTGTAGCATGTATTGTTCTCAGAACTTCCTGGAGCATGAACACAGCCCAGTTTGCACTGGAATCATTTTTCCAAGCCAGGCCAGGGCTTCCCTGGGGACCTACCTCAGGCTTATCTTCAGGAGTGTCAAATGAGTCAGCACTGCCCCATCCCAAAATTGTACCTTTTGTTCTCTACCCAGCTCCTCAGAACTTCACTGCTACTGGCTCCTCCCCATTACTGCTCTTCATGACACCTGCATTGTTACATATGCCACACAGTCAAAATGCAGATGTGAAAAAACACGCTTTGGTCCCCAAACACATCATCTCTCCTTCATTAGCCTGAAGTAGGTCCCCAGACCTGATCTCATCTACCTGATACCCCTCATACAGATCTCTACTGCAGCTTGTGCCCAGAATCATAGCAGGAAAAACTTTCCACTTGTCCAACATATCTTGATGTCTCAGCTGGACATCGAGAACATTTATAAAGCCACCTCCTTATTTGTTCTAATTAAAAGAAGCCTGTATGTCATTGTGTATGTGACTGAAAAACATTAACCTTTCTTACAGCTAGTCACTTATCATACATGAAGACTGAGTTTGTGCTGACTGGTGTCCCAGAAAGCAGATAAGAGCAATCTAAAGGTAGGCTTCAGTGAGTTGAAATTAAGATTCAATTCTTTCAGCTCTTAAACATAAATAAACTACAATGAAGCTAAAAAAGGAAGGAAGATGTCGGCTTCTTTAAGTAAGAACAAAATGCCCTTCAGCAACAAAACGATGCAGAGTGAAGGAAGCATGAGCAGAACAGAATGATTCACACATGAGAGATATTGTGAACCGTGCAGTAAAAGGTGCTTATTGTGCACAGGAGCATCCAATTATATGGGCATCACTGGGCTTGGCTTACCCAATGTTCTGTCACCCTTGATTACATGGAACTTAAGTGACAGTAAATGTATAGGGAAATCCCAGACTGGTCTGACACCGAAAGATGGCACATAAAGGAGAGACCTGCATCATGAAAAGTGGTTACCCAATAAGTTTTCTGTCCTTTGCATAGAAGTACAACACCTAATACATCTTCTGCTAGCCATGATCCTATTTAGACTCTTGACATTGACAGTTAGTAGACAAAAAATGGGAAATCTAATAGAGTTTTTTCAAGGGTTAAACTCCTTTAAATCTCTGATTTAGGAAACCAGCTTGAAAAGTGTGTGCATGAGTTTTAGCTTGCACTTTACATAATCCATCTCAATTCCCATGTGTGCTATGGTGAGTGACATCTTTTTTTGGAGAAGATAAACAGGGATCTATTATCTCTTACTGCTCTATCCCTTCATCTGGTTGTTCATCTGTCATCCACTCTTTCAATCTCCTATTACAAATCCCTCTGTTACAGCTTTGAGGTTTCTGGCCTATTTTCTCTGTTCCCCATAGATATTTTGTCCTTTTGTCCAAAAGGGAGTTGTTTCCATAAGCAAGAGTTGGGATCTGTTTCCCAAAATGCTACTGCTGCTTTAGCTCATGAAGTTTAGCAATTCTGCAAGAAGTTTCTTGGTAACATGATCTTTCTACCTTCCAAATTAATTTTGTCCTTCAAACCTGGTCCATTACTAAGAACTTCATCTCTTTTGACATTTACTTCCCAACCTATATTATGTCTCTGCTGTCTGATAATATTCCTCTCTTCCCCCAGAAAACTCTGTGAATCTTTGCACCTGGCCTCATTTTTCTCCAGTATGCTTTCTCTTCCTTGTGCCATGGAGATCAACAGTCACCTTTTGATGACCCATTACTCCAAACCTAACCTCTTCCTTCTCCCCTCTCAACTTACCACCCGGCACTTAACTTTTTTTCTGCAAACTCAAGCACATAAACTTCAAAAAGCAACCTGGTTTCACCCTAGAAATGGTTTAGATTAAATCACTATAAGGTTCATTAGGAAGAAGTTCTTTACCCTGAGGGTGGTGAGGCACTGGAACAGGTTGCCCAGGGAAGTTGTGGATGCCCCATCCCTGGAGGTGTTCAAGGCCAGGTTAGATGGAGCTTTGAGCAATCTGGTCTAGTGGAAGGTGTCCCTGCCCATGGCAGGGCATTGGAACCAGATGATCTTTAATGTCCCTTCCAACTCTAACCATTCTATGCTTCATAAGCAACTGACTGAAGACATTCAGAGTTTAAATGATGGTTTAATGTCCATCTGGGATGAAATTTCATGTATACTCCTACAGGAGTCTGTCATGCATCCCACTCTACAAAATTGTTTTACTAGCACCTTGTATGCTACTGTAATGCACACATACTGTTAGCCGATGCCAAACTGGGACAGGGAAAAAGTGACGCTTTTTGGAGTTCAAAAGAACCTTGAGAATTTGTGAGGAAGAGTCTGAAATAAGACAAAATTTCATAATGACACATTCAAAAAGGTACAGTCAGGAAGGTCAGAGCAAATATAACAGAGCAAAATGGGGAAATAAATGAGTGAGCAGTACTGCAGAAAATATCTGGGGTTATAGCGGTTCACAAACTATGAGATGCTGCTTTCAAAAACCAGAAAATGTCATTCTTGGGTATATTATCAAAAGTGTTGTATGTAAGACAAGGGAGGTAATTATTCTGCTCTACTTGTTACTAGTGAGAGCTGGGTTCCTGCTTTAGGCACAGCATTTAAAGAAGCATGGACATAAGGAATATCTAACAGAGACTGAGAAAAAATAAGGTTTTTCCAAATCATGGTCTTTAAGAAGAATTGTTTAGATGATAAATAAGGAGGTTGAGGAAAGGGGAGAAGAGTCTTCTAGTTTATCAAAAGTTATTACAATGAAGATGGTGAACAATTGTTCTCTGTGTTCTCTGGAGGAGGGCAAGAAGTAATCTACTTAATTTGTAGCAAAGAAGATTTAGGTTACACACTAGAAAAAACTTGCTATTATAAGGATAGTTAAGCTCTGGAACAGGCTATCTGGGGAGGTATTAGGATCCCTTCAATAAGAAGTTTTAAGAGCAATTTTGGCTGATGTGTCAGTGATAAGAGTTGCATGTGTTTGATGTTTCAAGTGAGGTAGAAGATCATTTGATCATCTTTGATGTAATTTTACCACTGCACCTACACATATGATACTGGGCCAGGCTGTGCATCTGACCTCACACTGATGAACACCTTGATTGCAAAGTTAGAAGAAACTCTTGAGAGGCTTGCTAAAGTGTTTGGTAAGTGATATCATTGAGTATATTCTATCCATCTTTGGTATAATTGGCTATTTACATACTTGCTGACAAGGATCATTAGCAGCACTATTTGATAAGACTGTTACCTTAAGAACCAGAAAAGAATATGAAAGTAAATTATTACCGGGCAGATCCTGCTAGAGAGGTCTAGGACTTTGTCAACAGGTTCCTACAGTATTTTTGACATTGGACTTCTCTAATTTCCAAAATTCTTGTGTGTGAAATAATACCCACAGAGTACATCATACCTATATTTTCAAGTGCAGTGTTTTCAAGTTTGTGAATTTCAACCTATTGATTTTTTATTCATAAAGCTCAGTTGTTTGTGTCTTGTATACCTTGGAAATCCTTTTTCTCCCCACACAACACTAAGTGAATTCTGAGCTACTAAGCTGCTCTGACACATAGCAACCTTTTCAAATGGGAGGGAACTGTTAGCCTGATATTTTCTTTTGGTGACCTGTATGTTGAATTCGCCTGCTTCCTAGATATGACAAGAGGCAACATTAGTCTCTCAACATGTAATGTGGTTACTGGGTTTTATTACACTGATCATAGGAGGTTTCAACTTTGCAGAGGAATAAGGAATTTTGCAGATTTCTAAGGACACTAAGTTTGCTATATTTTTATGTTTCAAAAAATTTATAAAAGTGTCTAGTGTTTTGAGTAAATTAAATTTAAATAAACAGATAAATTACCTGCTTATGCTGAGCTGTGATAATGACTTTGTCATCTTTAAGTTTTATGATCTTTCACCTGCCCATTTGTGGGACTTTCGTTGTGTGATGCCAGTAGCAAGCAAAGTTGTTAGAATTTAAAAAATATATTATATGTTTTTTTTGCCCAAGGATTACTGTTTCAACAACTCCTTTCAAAATACCAGTTCTCACTTTTGTGCTTTGCAGGTTCCTTACTTTAACAAGTAACCAGTGATGCACACAGCAAGGTGAGACCTGTACTTCCAGCTAACACATGATTTTGCAAACACAAGTCAAAAGATGGGAGATAGTGGGCAAGAAATAATTCTGCCAAATATTATTACAACAGGATAGAGATGCAAGAAAAGATTGTCCATGCAGACTTAGTTAGATAGCTACTTATCATAAGACAGATCTGCCAAAAAAAAAACCAACCACAAAACCAAAACAAAATCCCAAGAATTACAAACCAAAGCAGTTTGAACAGAAGGTGCATAAGAGAACAAAAGGCTGGCTCAAACATAAGCCAGCTCAATTACTGCAGTAATTAATGACTGAGGATCTCAGAAGTTTATATATTGAATTCCATTAATTTAAGCTTGTGAAAAGAAGTCTATCCCATCAGGTGGTCTCAAAAACCTCAGATACCTAGTAGGAGTAAAGTAAATCAAACTGCTTTTTCCCTACCTCTGTTACAAAAAACACCAAAAAACCCTGATAGCACAAAGACCACTGGCAAGTACAAGTTGGTTTTAAACAGTTTTATGAGTGTCTGTGCTTCGCTCTGGGTCTAGATAAGAAATGACTCCTTTTAAATGCTGGACTAGCCAGTTAACTGACTGCCAGTCCCTTTATTACACCAAGGAGCAACCACTTTGTTCCAACACAGAAGTTTTCATCTTTCACCTACTATTTGAAGTTATTCATACAGAGGAAAAACAGCAGCAGCTCAGGAATAAGAATGGCACAGGTTGGGATGTGTGCTTTTTACTCTTTCCCTAATAATAAGACTGAGTATGATAGGACCAGAAGTATACAATAAGGTCTGCAGAGGCCACAAGGGATCTGCCTCATGAGTCTCTGGAAGGGCAGGCAGGTGTGCTAGGCTTTGGGAATTGGAATGGTTCAGAGAATCCAAAGGAACATGACTAGCCTGGTGACAGAAAGGGAAAGAGAAAGAGGTGAACAATGGTCTGACAGTATTTTTAGTCTTTCATTAGCTGTACCTTCATGTGATGTTTACCAAAAATTTAGATTTTAAGCCAAAAAGGGCACATTGCATCACATTCCCAAGTTGTACTACAGGTCAGGGAGACGTGATAGGGCTGGAATATATGCAAAAGGAACATAATTTTTTTCCCTATTAAGTCAGCAATGCACAACTGGTGTAAACCACTTGTGTTTACTCCATGTCTTTAATCTGTCTGCAGTCTGTACAAGAATACATCCCTAGAGTCTTTCCTAGTCCTTGAATTCCAGCAGTTGTCACTTTAAATTTATTTCTTCCTTTGTCTGGAAGCTATTTTAGTGCAAATGCAAGCACATGTGCTCTGAGGAAGGCTCCTAAGAGCAGCCAGCATGACAGGTACCCTCCTACTTACGTGTATTATCTTCTTTCAACAGGCTAGAAACTGGTGGCAAATATTTCTCCCTTTAATGTATTTTTTGTTAATCCATGGCCTGTTGCAGCGTTCCTTTTCCCCCACTGCTTCCCAAATCATCCCCTATGGTATAAAGCATTGGGCATGACAGCTTATTAGAGTTTAAAGTGGTTCTGGGCTCACTGTAGCCAAAAGGTCCCAGGGAAGGAGTAGCAGAAGGACCTGTGCTAGGGATCAGACCTATTACAGGCCTCCTCCATCGCAGTCTTTCAGGTTTGCATCTCTTGAGCTCCAGCCTATTCGATCAGCAATCCCTTTTCAACCATTAGAAAAGGAAATCTCTCAGACTCAGGAGTTGCATTGCCTCATTTTTGGCTTTCTCATTGCTCCCTGAATGTGTTGTAGTTTCACGCTTCCCCTTACAGTGCAGAGAATTACCTCTACAACCACTTCTCCAGCACTATCTCTTTCTGTGCCTATTTGTCCTATATTATGAGCTAGTGACCCTGTCCTGGTTTGAGGTAAAACAGAATCAATTTTGTTCANCTTTCTAAACTCATAAGTCTCTTTTTCCTCCTCTGCCTCTCTCTCTGAAGAGGGGTAGAGGGGAGCATCTGTCGGTCCTATCTGGGGTCCCCTAGGTCCCCAGTAGCCAATTTGGCCTAAACCACGACAGACCCCTAGGAGAGCCTGAATTTCATTTCAGTGGTCATCCTCTCCCTTTAACCAGTATAAATTGCATCGCCATCGTATCTTGCTCCCCAGAATAATAACCTATTAACCTTTTCATCAACACAGAAACTGCATTTGTCCTACATTCAAACAATAATCTGATGGGATCCAAACTGGGGCAGGGGGGGAAGTCTTAAGGAGGAGGGAGACTGGGAACAACAATTTAAGCTTGGGCCGGGGGGGCAGGAGGAGAAGAAAAAATTTGGATAACACATTTACTCTGGACTTATGAATAACTAATTAATATCTACTTGACCCCCAAAACTGAATTCCTTGGAGAAGATTAACAATAGCAGATGAGTAATCTTGCTAGACTTTCTTACCTACAACAATATTTTAGTAGCTTCCCCTGTGAAGAGAAAGAAGAGGAACTTCTGGCTAGACGAGCCTCCAGAATCAGACATCTCTAATAGCCAAAGGGTGAGATTCCCCTGTCAAAATGGAGAGGTTAGTGGTGCAGACTGTCATCGTGGAGCTCATTGTCTGGGCTCTCTTTACAAAGAGACAGAAATAGGCCTTTCAAGGGTCACCTCATCTCACTCGAAGATAGGACAAATGACTAGAATTTCAGAAGGGTTTATTTCCCTCCACTGAATATGAAAGGAGACTCAAAGATTAGATCAGATGCAGATATCTATGCTGCAGACTACTCAGATTAGGCAAGATGGGCCCCACTCAGTTTTCTAAATCTTACTCACACGTTTCTCATTTGTCCTATGTAACAGGAAATATATAAATACTCTATATAGTATTAAATATTAGATATTTGATTCCTTCATTACTGAGAATAAAATTCCTTCGTAGACCCCTTACCATGTTGCAACTGAGTACAACTGTAATAATCAGGGAAGCAGAAACTGCTGTGATGGGAGCATTTAGAAAACAGATAAACAAGGGCAGCTTTAAGCTCTAAAATCAACCCCACTTTACTTGCCTTTACACCAGAGAGGGTGCAATATAGTCAGGGCCAAGGGTTCCCATCCTTGGTCATCTCAGTCCATGAGGTGAAGGTGATTGGTTTTGAGAAAGGGAAAGCTGGAATCAAAGGGGAACATTCTTTCTTTATAACTCCTAAATTCAATGTTTTCTCCTTTTAGAAAACATTTCTGTTTCTAGACAGTTCATAGCCATTCACGTGTGCACTGCAGTGTGCTGAGGGGTGTTACTTTCCTAAACTACTATGTGTGTCTTGGCCTGTTGCTTGTTTTTTGCTTTGTGCTGGAACTTTTTTAGTTTGTTTTTTTTTTCTCCTTTTTTTAATCTCTTGATGAGCTGCTGATGCTGTAAACACCCACCCCTTACAGCAAAAGCAGTCTTTTCCCAGCTTTCCAGGGTGTGGCTTTTTAATCAGCAGTGGCTGACCACCAGTGCTCAACTCATTGCTGCTTCATAGTTCTGGGTGCTCTGTTTTAACATATGTCCATATTTTCAAGGCTCTTGCTGCTATCCTATATTTAAATTGTGTTGCCAGCTAAAGACACAAGTTCAAGTTCAAGTTCACACAAAGTTATTGTGACACTAACAGGCAGGGACTGGAGTCTGGCAGAGTTAATATAAACCTGAGAGCTGTTCCTAGCAATGGCAATAATATTCTTACTAGGACAACAGGTACAGAAATCCTTATACACTATTTGATAGTTATGCAATGTGAGTGTGCTCATATCTGAATTCAAAACAAGCTGATATTGATTATATCCTGCTTATTGAACTCCTACTTCCAGGGATACAGCAGGCCTCTGATTTCGCTACAGCCACCTTCAAACCCTGGAATTTTTGAAAGCTTCATCTTCTCTAGAAAGAGCTGTCAGTCTTAAGTGCTTCATCCATACGTACAAGTACTCATTACACTAATGAAGAAACAGTAGCCTTATTCACAATTTATGTGATATCATGCTTCAAACTACTCTGTTTGAATTAATGGTTTATGCTGTTTGTTTTTTCAGTGAGTTTGGGGTTATGGGGTTTTTTGTTTTGGTTTGTTTTTTTACAGGCATAAAACCTAAGGGGTGATTAAAAAAAACCCCAACCTATTACAGAAAAGAAGAAAGAGACTAATCTGGAAAGTCTGAGAACAACTAACTGTGAACATAGCAGTCTTCAACAGTATAGTTTCATACCTATGATTTAAAGTAAAGTTATTTAGAACAATTGAGAACACTGGGGACTAAGCAAGCAAGCATCACATTTCACATACTTGAAAACAAATTATTTTCTTTTAGAGCGAGGATTCAGAAATAGCCAAAGTTTCTTACCTGTTGCTGGTCTGAAGAAAAGAGCTCCAAAAGCAGTGTTCTGACCCTAGACCAATGTCTAGCTATGTAAGGTCCTACCTTAGAAAGGCCCTCCTAAAACTTTTCACAGTGAGCAAAAACAACTGACCTTGAATGAAATAAATTCTGCATAATGAGGAGCATAACCAACACCAAATACTACTTGAAACTTTTTTCTGCAGTACGGAGCTGGTGCTCTGTTGGTAACCATTTCCTGATTCTAATGCAACACTGAATTATGTACTTCATCTTACGACTTCACATAATGCCTCAGCACTCACTAATGCCTCCAATGCGGGCTTTTAAAATGCATTTCCTTAAATTCAGAACTTATTATCACTGTCTTGGAACTGAGTGCCATACTTTAAAACATCAAAAACTATCTGGAAAAGCCTTGTGCTGTGTCTCTCTTCCCTTTTTTGGTAGCTTCGGTGATCTGTGCTGCTTATTTGTAACCAACGCATCTAAGTTAGAATTTTAACAATTTTTTGAGACATTTATTGCATGACTTTAGCCAGTGAAGTTGTCGGTTACTTGATCTGAAGTAACTTTCCACACACAACCCCTCCCTTCTGAAAAGGGAAAAGAAAAAGGACTTCGAACCTTTAAAAGAGAAGAATGAACATCTGCAAGTGATAATTCACTTCTGAAAGCACTCGAAGAGTTGCCCTCCGGGAAGCTGTTTTTCTTTGTTGACTGTAGAGGCAGACAGGTCAAGTGGCTTTGAATAAACTTGTGGCATTGAATAAACAAAAAAAGCAGCTTTGAAGAACTATTCCACTTTACGATGCTTACAGCTGGAAAGATGAAATCCAGGTTTTCATGAAGTCACACTTCCATAATTATTTTTAAGTATAAGAACTACCAGATTGTTTTTAACTCCTTACTATACCTACCTAATATCTAGTCTCTTTTTGAGGCAGAAGCACTACCAGATTTGGAAGCAACAATCAGTTTGAGATTACACAGAAACAAAGTTCTCCTCCCTTTTTTGAAAGAACTTTTACCTGTTAAAACCATGGACAGCTTGATGGCTTTGTTATTCTTTAAATTGCAGTTTCTTTCATTACCTCTTTCACCTCAGGCTCTACTATGTCCTTTTGGGAAGGGAACAAGAAATTCTGTATCTTTTATAGGCTGAATCAAACCGGATGTTTCTGAAACATGTTAACTAATTGGTATTAATTCAAAGCACATTTTGCCCAGCTGTTTATCCCACTGTCTTTGCAGTTATCCTTCCAGTGCATGTGCTTTTTGATGTGATGTGTTTTCTCTGCAATATTGTTACCAGACTTACGGAGAATATGCAAAATTAACCAATTCATTTTCTTTAAATCTAAGATTCTTTAGGTTTAGGCCAAAGCACTTTCTTCTTCTTTTAAATTCTCTCCTTTCCCCCCTAGACAAAATATAGACCTCAAATGCAAAATACTCCTTCCTTGTTGCAGTCAAGAGCTGTTCCTCACCAAAAAGCAAGAGCAAAGGTGTAGATACACCTCCAGCTCCCTCCTTGTCTCAGAGGATGAAATGCATATCCTGTTTAGGACTGAGATTTCAAAGTAAGGACTGAGAGTGGCTGATGCTCTAGAGACCAATTCAGTCTGAACCCTTCCTGAAATCATGTCCTTCTCTGACACTGCCAGTCTGGAGTGATAACTAGGGAGTTGAATATCACAGGATAAAATTTATTTCCTTCTTTCTCTCTCTTCCAAACTATGATTTCAGAACCCAAATGATTACAAGCACTTGTGTCTTATAAGAGGAGCGAACAAATTAATGTGACTCATTTATTCACCAGAAAAAGGGGGAAAGAGGAAAGAAGATACTTAAGCATCTTCCTAATATTTAATACTACAACACGCAACACCCCCTATCCTGACACTCAACAATAAATTAGGAGTTTAACTTCGAGGCACAGCAAATAAGGAGGCAGGCTTACATGCACACTCATTTACTCAAAGGATCCACAGCTGACAGCACACATCAACACTAACAGAAAAAGTCATCACTGGGCAAAAGTGAATTAAAAACCAAACCAAACCAAAACAAAACAAAACAAGACATAAAGAACAGAAAAGGAAAGCTCTCCTAGCAACTGAAACACCGTCTCCTTCAATGCAACAAGGAAACACCAAATACGTTTCCAACTGTAACAATATGGTTTCATTCAGTCTTATCACTGTTGAGGCTAATGGTGTTGATTGCAGCAGGCTTTGATGAGGTGCAGATATTGCAGCGCTAATTGCCTATTATGCTATGTGCTGCCCATCATTGGGTAATGTTTATTAGTTATTTAAATGTCTGCTGCCTCCTATTGTTATCTAATGAGCAATGTGGTCCCTAGTAATTTTAGATTAAAGCTACAAAGCAGGAGGTGGAAAAGGAAATACAATTTACCCATCAGTGTCCCACCACAAATCCAACATATAGGACATAATGAAAGACCCTGAGGGTTAGAGGCCTTTGGGTGCAGGGGTGAAAGCACTGTCCCAGAGCCTGGTGGAGACTGCAAGGATATAAAGCAAAGGTTTCAGAATTGCAAACATCAGGAATTTCACATTACAGACGTGAAAGCACTGTGAGCTAATATTTGCTATCCTTGCCTATTTTTGAGGATAACAATGAAGTTCAACCTCCCACTAGTAGAACTACAAATAGATATTTTGTGGCCCAAGACAGTCTTTCTCGTTAGGGATGTCTTAAATGTTCACTCATTTTTCAGTTTTTAAGTGTTAGATCTTCACAAGCTTGAAAAATCATTCTCCCAGGATTCAAAAATCTAACAAAAGAACTTCAAATTAATAGCCAAAATTATTGCTGTCCTACACAGAAATAAAATTTGAGCTATTAGGTACTTAAGAAGTGGAACCTCCAAACACTAATGTTTTCTTCTCTCTTTTCTGTGACCAAATGATGCTTTTACATTTTTGTTAAAAGCATGTTTTCCACTTCCTCTCTCCTCATGGTTTTGACATGGAATAACCTTCTTTCCTAGTCTGAACTATATTAAGCTGTGCATTAAAAGAGGCTCAGCTGCCTGTTAAATTCCAAAATCTTTTGTACAGTAATGTATTATCTTTTAAAAAATTACATGAGTGAGAAGTGCATTAGATAAAGCATTAAAGGATCGAATTTTAACATCACAAAATGGATAAACTAAGTTAGTAAAATACATAAGATTTCTAACCTGAATCAAAATGATAAGCCCAGCTGAGCAATTCTTTTTTCTCCCAGTGGTATTTTATTTCCAGATCAGCTGTTTTGGACAAAAAAAAATAAATCATTAAATGTGTATAAAATTGTGTTTCATTGTTCAGGATGGGATCTCCCACACAATACACCCTGGCAGTGTGTGCTCAGTGGGACTACCAGATATTTTCCAAGTCTTGCCAGTTCTGGACCATTTCTGTAACAGCTGTATGCCCATGCAGTTGCTAATGCACTCATCTCTTTGTAGGATCTGGTGTGGTCATTGCCTGCAGCAGAAACGTACAAAGAACAGACGTTTTGTTATTAATGTTGCTCGGGTGGAAAAGAAACAGTGCCTGTTAATGCCTCGAGTCTACATGTACCTTTTCTTAGCTGTACTTGTAGTGAGTCACGATGATCTTCTATCTAGCAGGAGAAAAAGCAGTGATATGATCACAGTGACCTTGCTGGACATATTTGAGGAAGAAACCCATCTATGTGACAGTAGCAGAAAATGTCTTGCACTGACTGAGGAAAGCAGTGTGTGTAATAATGCATTGTTTTCAAAACATGCTGGTGAAGACAAACTTGCCCCCAGCTTTTATCATGGCATGCTGTATTTCATTACTGTTAAAAACTAGAGGCTGATGAAGGACCTTGTGCCATTCACCCAATGCATGATCAAATTCCTTTTTTATTTCTGTTATTTCATGCTTGTCTTTGTCCTACAGAAGGCAATCTTGATAGCATGTCTACATTTTGAAGAGTTTGTCCTACGTCACCAGTCAGCCAGAGAAATATGAACTGCCACATCTCAAAGAGCTGAAAATGGTGAAATGAAACATTCATTGTTCAAAAATCAGAATCTTTAACTCTTTCAATTCTCTTCACATTTACAGAAAAGCTCTCTTATCTGCAACTCCCGTCCACATCTTTTCATGTGTCAAAAGCTCCAATTCTTCTCTAATAATTTTTGACATTTTCTATGAGACTATTTTTCTGAGAATAGGACAATACGGGTTCTTGAGAAAAAAGGAAAAATGTGTCATGTATATAATTTCCTATTAAAGCTAACAGTTCAAAAGAACTCTGCTGATTATGTGAGCAATTGAAAATGAAACCACTGCAAAATTTCTAGTCTTTTGCACCAGGGACTGGGGAATGAGATACTTGAAAGTAGGAGTTAGGACTGCATTTGCAGCAGCACGTACATGGCCCTGACAATTAGATTTATGACATTTCCCTACCTCCACTAAACTGCATTTGGCAGAGGCATTATATCAAATATCACACTTCACTGTGGCCAGAATAAAATGTTTCATCAGAATCCTAGCTTCAGTACACTCCACTGCCAATATAAAGGTAACTATGAGATAAGAAACAAGCCCTGAGAAGCTTAATGCGCTTCATTCTACAGAGACTTGAAGGGGATAAAAAACTGCTAGACAAGTATCTGCCAGAAATTACTGTAAGAAATGAGAACATTTCCAGACAGTTTTCTAATGTGCATGGATTTTTCACTAGCGATTGTTATTTTATTAAAGTATTGGCCCAGAGGCTTCATCTGAAATGGCTGTTCTGCTGTGTTAAGTATCAAATAAACCTCTGCTGTGATAAGATGACAGTCAAAACAGCTAAAATACTACAAAGTGCAACAAGTGAGCATCTGTTTACATGTGTTCACATTTTTGCATGTGTAAGTGAACCTGGAGCTGATAGCAGGTGAATAGATATCTTCATTCAAGTACAATACAAGAATTGGCTCAGGTCCCTTCAGTGATCGATTATTTTAACACCTCTTGGAATTCTGGAATAAGACCAGTGAAAGAGGCCAAATGGCAAGAGCTAGAAAATTATAGGGCAAAGGGCCTGAAATTTGTGCCAGGAAAAATAAAGGAAAGACTGGTATGGTATGCAAACAATAAAGAATAAAACAATGGTTTCATGAAAAATAGGTCTTGTCAAATAAATACAATTAAATTTTTTAATGGACCATTTACCTGATTTATAGAGAAAACCATGCTAACAAAAAAACTGATCAATTTGTGTGCCTTAGTTTTACACAACGGTGATCATTTATAATAAAGCTGTAAACTGGCTACTGAATGTCTTACAACAGATAGAATGCAGCAAGTAAGTGTAAATCTTTCTCTGAGATTTTCTGTGCATCTCCAGGGGATTTCTTCACCAAATACTGCTAAATTAATAATGTAGAAGAAGATATAAAATTATTTAAGGAAAAATATGCAGATGGCACATACTATTGGAATAGAAAATGAGACTCTCATGTTAATTGGAAAGTGGAGAGCAACTGAGGAACATATACTTTACTACATCCAAAGGCACCATTTTATATGATCCAGAATGTAGGTCATGTGTCTGACTAGAGGAATCATATCCATATCAGCCATGTATTGAAAAGGGCTTCGGACTAGTCAGCAAACCAGTTCCATTGGGACCTTATGCTAAGTGTGTCACCTAGAATTGTACTTGGATGTATAAGTCTTGCCCATGCATGCCAGGGAATGACCAGGAGGTCAATGAAGGTTGGGGATGTTAGGCACCTTGGTCTGTGTCAGCCCTTGGCTTTACACCTTTACAAATGGCTAAAAATATGTGAGCCATCAGTTGGCAGGAAGGAAGGTATATGGCTTTTCAAAACACTTTAAACAGTTTTCTGAAACAGAGCTCGGGGTAGGTGGGTGGGCAGGAGCAGAGAAGAGAAGCTGACATGCGAGGCTTAGACAGGAAGCATTTCGACAGTATCTTCATTTTGGAGGTGTGTCTGGACATGGGCACAAATCCAGTCTTGCTGAACTTGCCCAGTTCTGCATTTTAAAACAAGTTTTTGGAGGAGGCTTGGGGAGCTGGACTAGGGCAGGAGGAGGTAGTACATGGTTTTCACCACCAAATTCTTTAATTTGTTTTGACAGTGTATAGAAAATACAGAAAGATCTAATTTTCCTCACATGCGTTTAAAAGAGGACATAGGACTTCTGGTTGACCTAACTTCTCAGAGGAGAGGAATGATAGCCCTGACTTCATGCAGCTGTGCAGACAAGAGGAGACCTTGGGAGCTTCCAGGACAGGCTCAAGCAAATCACTATTTGCCATGTGGGTGGGGGAGCATCAGGGCATCTGTCCCATTTGTCACCGTAATCCCACCATCAATTGGCAGCATGTACGGATTTTGGAGCCAGCCCTATGCCTTTACACAGAGCAGGTACCAGCAGCCCAAAGCCCACTGGCACCTACAGTCAGCAATATAGACTTGTATGGTGGAGCATACCCATGACCTTGCAGAGTGAGGTCAGGGAGCATGGACAAAAGCATCTGGGGTTAAGAGGTTTTAGTACATACCTCTGTGTTGGGGAGGGACAAGACTTAGCATAACATAAAAATTGTCCAGAGTCTACCCTGTGGGGTGTGCAGCCATAAGCAAGTGTTCATTGCACAGCATACCATTTGGGCTGCACATGCTTACACCTGCAGTTTGTCTGTGACCTATTTGTTATTTTATACAGCCACACAATTCTGGTAGGCACAGTGGCAGTGAGCGCTTCACCACAAACCTCACTTGCTGTAGGGTTTTCACTTTGTAAGTTAATCAATGCAGAACTAACTGCACCATCATTGATCAGGTTGCAAAGGCTTTGGCGTTATAGCACTGCAATATCCTGTTCCTTCCAGATTGCTTTGCATTAGTCTGTGTGTGTACTAATGAATGCCAGAACCTACATAACTGGGCTCAGCAGGTTCACAGATGGAGCCCAGCACTGCACGATAAGGGCCTAAACAAAGACACTGAACAGGAATTTAAATTTTTTTCTTGGGTACAAACAACAGGAGCAATATAATTCACAGGTCAGCAGGTCCTACCACCAGTCAAAGAGCATATCTGACAGCTTTGCGTATGATACCGGCTGTCCATTTGTGAAAGCTTGCTTGACCCAGGGGGCCATTAACAAGATCTATAGGTGGAATAGCCCCTCCATCTGACTGAAAGTAAGTGCATTTAGTGCCCTGGGTTGACCTGTCACACTTCGAATCTCTGGTATCTTCTAATGTTGTGAAAAAATGCACCCAGATAACACTCCCTCTATTTTCTGGCTAATAAATGTCTCCTTGCTTGTGCTGCTGGCCAGAATCTGACCCTGTGTGGTTGAGAGACCTCCTTTTGTGTGTGTGAAGGGAGCCTGAGGATAAAATAAAACTGTGATTTCACCTTATTGTGCCATTTAGTCCTTGGGAACAGAGGGAAGTACTTGCGCCTGTCAGTTCTCAGTGCAGTCACCCTTCAGGGTAAGATGCAGCTTATCTTCAGAATTGCATTGATGTTGCAACTGCACTGAAGTAGCTTAACAAGAGATGGTTACATGTGGCTTTGGAAAGATTAAGGTAGCTTTTGTGATGCTTGGTGGCAGCTTAAATTCCTATTTCTGATTGTACAGTCTAACACAATGCCACACGTGCCAGTCTAACACAATTTACACAACCTTGGGGTCATGCAGCTCCTTTTTATTGGCTCCATCAGGAGCTTTGTGGATCACTTTCTCAAATGCCAATACCTTGCATAAGCCCCTTTTAGGCATCTAAGAAGACAAGCAGAATATCTTGCTTTTAGGCTTGTCCCCTACTTAACGTGCAGTAAAGCCTGCACTACAGGTAATTGCCACAAGGCAAGGTTGGGGGTTAAGAGCAAATTCAGCAAAGTTAAGCCCCTTTCATCCTGTCACCATGCAGCTGAAGCTGCCCACAGCAGGGTTTCACAGTGTTTGGGAAGGGCCAGGTTGGCATAACTGCTCTAAGCAGGCCCTGAGCCTCCTATGCCAGCCCACAGGAATGGGGGTACCATAGGTGATGAAGAGGAAGGTAGACACCAGTCAGTAATGGCTTTGACAGTGTACATAATCTGGGGGTGGGGGGTAGTGATGTCTGAAAAGCCATAAGCCCTAGTGTACAGAACTGATTTGATTCGTGACTGCCTAGCACATCATTTCATGGGTAGAGAAACTTCAGGTAGGATTCCTTAAACACTGACAGAAGAAAGTTCTTCAAGGTAGAGAGTGATTCATGTTGTCCTAAAGGAGGGCTATGATACACTGGGGGCTTAGTTAGGACATAAGATTACATCTACACATCTACACACACTTTCAGTTTAGTTTTCCTCAGAATTACACACATTTTTCCCACTGAGGCTGCAATGAGTGGAATTTGAGTCCTAGAAAAGCTAAAGGATTTATCTAACAGGAATACTGTTACAGGATTAAAAGTCTAGTGTGGCTGTGATTGATGTATTGTAATAACTATTACGTCTTGTCAGGCTTCTTGTGTGGCGCCACTCCTGTAATTAATAGGAAAGGCCTTTCTAGTTCTCCTCAGTGCTGCTCAAGGGGTGCCAAGACATTTGAACCTTCTATAAAATATCAGCGAAGGAGCTGGAACAGGGCTGCCAGGGCCAGCTCTAATGTTATCCCATCTCAGTGCTGAAGCCTGAAATCAGGTGTAATGCCCCAGCACTGGTGCAATACCCACTGCTGAGTCCTTAGGGCAGCCCTTCAGGGTCTCACATCTGGCAGGAGATTCAGGTATTATTCCTGCTGGAATGGTGCCCCAGTAACATGAGCTTTCACCCTTCATCTACAACAGCTGATCTATATGCCTTATTGCAATGCTATGTGTGTAGCATAACATTTCCCACCTGATAGCGTACATGGGGTTCTCTCTTTATGACATGCCCTACTCCCCCCACCACCACAATGGAGCTCATTATGTTGAAGGACAAGTGAGTTGAGTGGTTGGAGTGACGACAGACTTATGGCTGCTCTACTGGGTATGAAGGTCAGTTTAATACCTCCAAATATTTGTCAGGGTCCTGGTTTTAAAATATAGATTTCAAGCCTAGGACGTCTGTTTTGTAATATGCTCCAGAAATCAGTTCCTAAATGTGGATTAGTTGCTTGCTGTCTGTATTCAGACAATAGTTACATAGCTCTGGGTGCCACTGGCAGGCAAACATTTTTAATATTTGCCAAGCTGTGTGGCTTCTGAGAGATGTTTACTTCACTACATCTCTGTCATCTTTTGATGTTAAAACCCATGTCAGAGTGATTGCATGGAGGCAGTCCTGGGATAAGAAAGGGAATCCGCAGTGCAGTGTAAGATATGCTCTTCTCACCATGTGGTGGAAGCAATTCTGTGGTACTTCATGCTGAAGAATTCCTTTCATTAGTTCTCTAAGCCAGCCAAAGGCACCTGAACAACACATATTCCAGAAGTAGGTGCATAAAGTCACTGTAATAGCATCACATTGAAAAATCAGATAGATTTGCATAATAGGCTTTACCTAAGCAGCATTACCACTGGTAGTAGGTGTTGCAGCATTCTGTATGACATGATCAGGTCCCAGATTTTTATATATATCTATATCAATGTGTGTGTGTGTGTGTATATATGCACACATCTATCTGGAAATGCAGAGCAGTATCACTGGATCCTCTAGGGAGGGATGGAGGCCATAGAGAGGAGAAGGAACTCAGGAGAGTAGAGAGTAGAGGATCCCCATACCAAGAGCTAATGGAAAATTAACAGAACATGAGACTCTTGGTACTATCTTAAAAAAGTGTCTGTATCAAGGAATAGCCAGTAGCTTCCAAACAATTAAATAACAGCAAAACTGAAGAATCTACTCATTTTTTAGGACTCAAATGAGGATAACGGCTCAGCTCCTTCCTTAAGACTTGTCTTACACGAGATACACAAAACTGCTGCTGGGGGAGAATAGGATAAGGAAGGAAGATTGTACATGGTTTATTTTATGCCGTTGTTGACACAAACTTGGCTATACCTGGATTAAAATAAGTGAGGCCAATCATGTAAAAGAAAGGCAGTAACTGACTTTACATTTTAAGAATGTACTTACAGTTTGAGAACAGGTCATTTTAGAAACAGAGAAAATTCTAACTGAGGTGTTTAGTGGCATGCAGCAGGAAGAATCATGTACTCATTTTGTACCTAAATATGTTACGTATAGATTATGGAGCTAACAAAACAAAGTTTCCTGGAGGAAATGTTATTTATTAGCATCTTGAGATTTTTATTAAGCCCCAAAATGGACAGGTCTAAGTTTTTGACCAGCCAACATGAATTATGTATTCTATAGAAATTGTAGTCGCTGTATCGTGTATTGTTCTATAAAGGTAGCTTACTCACTTTTCTCCTGGGGAGGAAGTCAATTAACAGTGTAACAGCTTTTTCCAAAAATGGAAGTGGTTCTTGAAACACATCAAATGAGTGAAGAAGAAGGGAAAATGAAAGGTGATCTTAAGAGATATCCAAGTTGGCTGCAATTAATTCCATAATGGATTTTCATATATGAAATTTGGGAAGTGCACTTTGGGTTCTATGTTCTTCCCCTTACATAATATCATTGGAAAAATTTAATTGGATCCCCCTCCTGTGTTGTGCAATGACCCAAATACTGAGCAGAAAGAAACTGCATAAGACTAAGCCTCAGGAGCCTAATGTAAAATCTTTTTAATGACAGGATGTATTTAATATACAACATAACTCAGGCTTAATTGTTATAAAAGCCCAATAGTTTTGGCCACTGATCTTGTATGCATAAAACCCAGATTTCGAAAGACAATATGCTCACAGAAAATATATGGATTCTAAGAGAAATAAGTTGTTCAAGTGGTAAAAAGCCCCAAAATTGTAATTTCCTTCTTAACAAACTCTGCACTGTGTTTTGTCTTGCTCATTTCCTTGTCAGCAAGAGGATAAAAGAAACTTTTGTTTCTTGATTCTTGTTGGTCTTGGCCACCTCTGATTCTTAATTCCCATTTTTGTGCAGTATTTAAACAGCTATCCCCAAAACCATGGCCAAATGTTCAAATTCTGTCTGCCCTCCCAAATCAAGGATGTCAATGGTATATAATTTCTATACCAGTTTTGAAATGCCAAATTTCACTTACAACGTCTCAGCATTCCAGTTGTACTAGAGGGCTGAAATATGGAAAAATCTTTTATAAATCTGGTGAGGTGCCTAAGTCTTCTGAAAAAACACCAATCTGTGTAATGTATATTCTACTAGTGTGATCCAGCCTCTTTTTAAACAATTCCAGCAAAAGCATCTCCTCTCCTCTGGGAGTTTTTTCTCTGTTCTATCAGATCTCCACACTGGAATGCTAATATTCAGATATTCTGCTTTTTGCTATCAAGTCATGCAAGCATACAGTCCTCCTGCAGTAAGCACCTGCAACAAAGCCAGCATTGTTAAATGCAATTTTGTGTTAAAACAGGCAAATCAGAGATATACTGCAGCTCTTGGTTCATGCTGATAGAAGCAGGCCTTGGAAAACCAGCTGTGTATGACCACTGATGAAAAATGAATGAATCAGATTGGCCTGTGTAGAGGAAAATGCCAGCACTCAAAAGAAAAAAAAATATTTAATTAAAATCTAAAAATAATCAAAGGGCAAAGATTCCTGTAAGAGTTAAATCTTTGTGCCAGATTTTTGTCAGAGGCATTGGAGAGAACTACTTTATGATCTGTACAAAACAACAGTATCCTTCTGTAACTCCAGTTTATGTACATTTTGGGAACTGCTGGATTAGTCACCAAATAAAAAACTAAATCTAAATGTAGTTGCACACTTGCATAAAAGAACAGCTCCCTCCCCAAATCTTAAGTTTTTTTCCTCTTGGCTAGCCTTTAAAACCGAATCGAGGATTCTCTTTCTCAAGTAGCATCTTTTTCATTGCCAGTAAAATAAGACTGGTAGCAAAAGAAAACTCTAAATAGACCACGTGAGGCCATTGGTGGTTCATGCTTTGAGATACGAATTCTTTTATTAGGGCTTTACCTTCTGTGATGTTTTAAGACTTGCTGCAGGTTCTGAAAAATGAATAGGAATAGTCCTATTCTGAACTGTCAGCAATTTGGAAACTTAAAACATGCAGGACGTGTCTCAAGAAATCCAGTTGTTCTCTTTGATCCTACATTAAAGGGCCTGTTAGAAATTTTAGAGCTATGTAGTTTCTTACACAGTTCCAATTAATACGACACTTGAGCTTTATTCTGTGAATGTACAATAATGTAGAAAACGCCTTGGAATTCCCTCATCAGCTATATTCTATTTAAAAATACATGTATTGGTTTTATATCAATATCCTCAACCACAGTCAAGACTCCATTTATACCCTCAGGTTTAGTAATTCACAGAGCTTTAGCTTCACAGATTCTTACCAAGAAATCCCAAAATGCATGCATGGCTTGATTTAAGAAAGATATTTTACTTGTGTTTCATACACAAAAAAACTTATAATCAACAGTGGCTTAAAAAATTAACACTACTCCACTTTTTCACAAGTGTACAAAAAAGAAATAATGAATTTACATTCAACGGTAAAGCTTAAAGTCCACTCTAATAATAGTTGCATTGACATTCACATACACAAGCACAGAATAAATATTTCAGGATTCTTATAAGAGCATACAGCATACATACAGTACTTGAATTTTACATAATGAGTGTTAGTAGGGTCAGAAATTCATAATCTCATAGAAAAGTAAAACTAAAATCAGAAAAGGTTGTGTGGGAGGTAACACCAAGGTACTGCACAGAGCTAGCAGGTTATTAAATCCATTTGAGTGAGGAGTTTGCTTCTGCTTCTTCATATTAGGACAGTTTGATTGCAAAGGTGTATTCAAAGTGCAGATTAATGCAAAAAAAAAAAAAAAAGAGAAGATATTCTTGTATTTATTAATACATGCAAGAGGCAGCCCCCAAGTCACCCGACAGAATAAAGCTGTTATTGGCAAGTGGCCGATATAATACAGATGTTTCAGGCAATTTTTCTAAAGCACTTTAATAGCAGCAATTGTAATTTATAATGGCTCTAGATTGACTTCTGTTTGGGTTAAAGGGCATCATATTTCTTTAACATTTACAGCTATATTTCTTTATAAATAAATATCTCAAATAACAAATAGCATAGTTAACGTTTCTTCTTTCTCTCTTTTGCATAAGTGTCGTGGAAAAACTCTGACCTTTTCAGAGACATAATGTGCAAAATAACGTTTGAGTGGCAATAGGGACACAGCATCACAGTTACATTCCTGGGATGTCAGCCCAGCCCTTCTTCTCTGAGGGCTAGCCTTGCCAGGGGAATGCAGGGCTTTAAGGGACAATTTTCCCAATGGCTTGCTTGGTAAGAGATAAAATTTACGGTATCTTAAAGAGCTGTAAATTTGAGGTTTTCTTTGCAGGAGTGTGTACAATACGTCATGTATAGGACTCAGTATTTCCACACAGTGACTTCTCAAGATTTGAAAAGTCTGGTCATCTCCTTTCAGACATTTCCTCCCCAGCCTGAACATCTTTGAACATTTGTGTTCATTAGGTGTCTCCTCTGTTGCATATTTACCAGCTCTTCTTGCATTTTATAATCTGATCTCATATCACCTAGCTGACATCTGCGCACAAATATTTCCAATCAGATAGAGGGTGCACAACATTAAAACTTTTAAACCTGTCCTGTAAGTGTCATCAAGACAGGAGCACAGGAACCACAGTGCAGAGTCCAACCTCTCACTGGCTGTACTGTGAAGATTCTCCTTTTCGGCGTAGGAGAAAGGAAACTTGTGTCTGCTTTTTAGATTCTGAAAACAAGCCAGAGTGGAGAAAAAGAGTTAACACCAGACTTAATAAAGCTTTTAAGACAAAACCTGTTAAGCAATTTAGACAGACACTGTGAATTTCCTGCTGATTTTCTCAAGTCTGTACATACAGGAAATTTTTTAACAGTAGGAAGAAGTTGGGAGTTGCTACATAGGAGAAATCTGCCATTATTACAAAAACTGGCTAAGTTGGTTCTTTCAGTATAAACCCCTCACTGGTCACTGTTCTCAGTGGTGCTGTTGCCCTTTTCTTTTTTCTCCTGAGTCTTGTTTCCCTTCTTCTTTTTCTTCTTTTTCTTCGTCTCTTCCTTCTTGCCAAAGGTTATGAAGTCACTTTTGTCAATTTGGCTGTTTGGTGGCTCCTGCCGGATGGAGATGATTGCAGGAGATCCTGGGATAATGAATTTGTCTGGCAACTCACCAGGACCACCTTGTTTGGGATTGCCCGGTCCAAATTTAAAGGTCCAGCTGTTGCTGTTCACACCAGCTCCCACTGGGGGGGACACCTCTCCTGCCTCAGGTTCTGAAAAAGTCAAAACAGCAAGAAAAGTTTAAAGCATTATTAAATACAAGCACTCAGTGAATATCAGCTTCCTATTTGAAAGCTATGGCTTTAGCCTGGCTCCACATCGACTCTTGGTTACCTGGCTGCTCGTCTGGGTGTTATCAACTGGTGCTTAGCCAGGTTGCTCAATGCTAGTATGCACTGTAGTGTTTTATAGCATGAAACACAAGCATATGCATTGCATGGCACAAGGGTATGTTTGAGGGTGTCAAGTCTTTTGGGAAATGGTTAGAGGAGTGTCCAGGGCAGCGGGTGTCAGCCTTGCCAGTATGCATATCCATGCTGGATATCTCAGCAAACCATCCTGTCATCTGAGTCCAGGATTCCTCATGGAGGGAATGAGTTGGTGCATCCCAGAGGCACCTGAGAGTCAACTAGCATGTATGTATGTATGTATGTGTGTATGTATGCATGCAGCATGGCTGATCAGCAGACATGGCCCTAGAGCAAAAACAGGAGTGAACTGAATTGCCTGGGCAGAGATACCGCAGGAGTCCTTCAACCAGGGTGCAGAATCTGGTCTCAGAAAGATTCATAGTCTTCTTCAAGGCAGGGCTCTAAAAACCTCATCCCTTTTGCCAGGAAATGGAGTGACTCTTCTAAAAGAGTTGTAAAGTTTTTCTAAACTATAAACTTATAAGCAAAATGGGAAATCAGAAAGGGCTGGTGCCAAATTTGTGGTAAGCTGTCAAGAATGGTTCCGAAATAAATAATACTGCAGTGAGTTCTCAAACCAGGAAAGCCCTCACTATTATGTTTCTTTTTTCTTATGGTAATATCACAACATAAAGGCTGAAAAACACCAGACTGGTGACTAACACTTGGATCTTTGAATTGATATGGTAGAATGGTGGATCACAATATCTTATACAGGCAAATATAAAAATGAAGTTCCGTCCCCAGCTTTAGGCTTGCAGTATGAAGCAAGTTGTAACTTTATTTCCATGATTTTGCCAAGATTGAGCTAATCAGATTGAAATGTTTATGTACGTTGTCCTGAGAAGGACAATTTTCCAGCATAATGAGATGCAACACAAATCATGTTATTCTATGACAGAAAGTCTTAAGACCTGGCTGTTTTCAATTTTCTTAAACTTTGAAAATTCTTTGTAATTTACATAACTCACAATTTTGAATAGGAACAGCATATCCATTTTAGTGTATCATTTTAAGTGTTTAAAGGATTGTGATCAGGGGAAAGCTCATTGCTTATGCATTGATGCTAAAGCCCTCAAAGCTGATGAAAACATTCTTACCTACACTGTAACAGAGCAGTATCCCAAACATAGGACCTGTCACACTTGTAACACTCCTAGCCACATACAAATTTTTGCAATACCACACAAACAATGCCAATACCACTGATCTGACTGAGTCTCAGCATTGTATTCTGCATCAGAGCTGCCCAGCTGAATAGGTAAAGATGTTCGGAGGAAAGAAGGGTGCAGGATCTGCATTGCTACAAGGTAGGGTTGGAAAAGAGGGACTCTCTATCCCTTGGAAAAGAAACAAAGGGCACAGAAGGGAGGAGAAGAAACAGAAGGTCTCCCACTGGTGAAATAGGGCAGGAAGAGGAAACAAAGTAGACAACCTAGAGGGAGATCCCCAACGTTTTGCCAGACCAGAAGGTGCTGTTCAGTAAACCTCAGCTACTGACTGCTCTATAACCCTGCAGTAGTAATGAAGAATATTGCATTTGCTTTAGCAGCCATTTCATGAAACGAACAGCATCTCCTGTACTTTTTATTCTTATTCATCTTCTGTTTTCTTTTTTTCTATTTTATGAAATAAAATTTATGATGTCACGCGTGCAGATGTAAGGCTCTCCTGGTTCAAAAGCTAAAGAACACATTTTGGGCTTGACAATCTTTCTCCTGTCTGGCAGCAAAATAAACACCACTGGAAAGCATGATTCCTTTTAAGCTTTTCCATACCTACGCAGTACATCTATGTTATAGACCTGAAGAAATGTGTGTACATGATACCTCAGAACTGCCTCTGAGACCACCTGTATAATAGGTTTGGCACATGGATTCTTTGTAAAGGAGGCGATGTGACTACTTTTACAACATGATGTTCAAATAAGAATTAGAAGATCCTGTACACTTCTTTTTCCCCTAAGACTGTATTTAATGACGAAGAAGATTTGACTTTGAGTTTATGTTCTTTCCAGGAACTGCTGAAGTTGTTTTAGTGACCTTAACCTCCCTAGTCTCAAATATCTTATTATTAATACCTATTATTAATGTGGAGCTTCCTCTATTTGATCAGTTGTAGTTTTTCTGTAAATTTCCGACAGTTGTAACTATCAGCTTCAGATTTTTTTACATGTTTGTTGTTGGTAATAGCAATGTCCTAGCAAGCCCTTTCTTACTAAACACATTAATATGAACTGGGTTTTATTTCTGCTTATTAAAGTATTTTGGTCAGGTACATTTCATATCACTTTTGTTTCTTCAAGATGATAAATTACAAAGGTGAATGTTGTGTGTCTTGGCCTTTTTCCAAATTATTAATCAATTGTCATTCTCTAGCAATACAAAAATGCAAGCTTTCTTATTGTACATAATAAATTAAGCCCTATTTGACAAATAAATCCTTTCTCCTTCACAACAAGCCCATACAACATTCATTCCAAACAACACTGGCCCAAACCCAATGCTGTTTTCTTGTTCCTGGCAGGAAAAAAAGAAAAAGGCAAAGATGACCTCAAATAATTTTTGAACCATCATTCCCCTGGTTGGGGAGAGCCCTGCAGCAGTGAATAGTCCAAAAACTGCTTTGAAGTGCACAGGGTTACAACGCTCTATGGACCACAATGCCACCACAGCACAGCAGAAATAACGTGGTGTGTGGTCGTGCCATTTTGACATGAGCATATCAGGCTAACAACAGGACATGAGACAATGACAGTGACCTTATATCATCCATTTTACCACACAAATACAGTAACGTGCAAGAACAGAGGGTATCCTTAAGGTACAGCATCTTTTTCCTTGCATGAAAACCTTTGCCAGTCTAACAGGGTGCACATACACATCTGCATTATTGAAATCTAATTCAGAACAGGATACTGACCCTTTAATCTGGTTCTGCCTAGACAAATCCACTCACCAGATGAAGTCAGTAGCATTTATCACAAAGCCATTTGGCATAATGTATCCAAACAAACCCATCGTTATCTACCCTGGAATCAGAATTCTGTCAAGCTAAAGACTAAGCGGGCTTACTTGCATTTCTGCTTGTTTTTTTTTTTTCCCAGCCCCTGAATATGTTTGCTGTCCATACAAACTAAGCATTTTAATACTCCTTAATACTCACTAAGCCAAAGGAAACTAATTATCCTTACAGCTGTGTGGAGAGCTCACATACAAGCAGACAGAGACAGACAGAACTTAATGAGTTAATAGCCATCATTTCCTATGAGTGGGGCTTAAACAACCTCCTCAGGAAATTTCCCTTCTGCGTGATTTACCTGATAACATGTGTGTTTTATCTGTATTGGCAGGCTGAAAGGTCACAGTTCAACTGTACTAACAATGTTGTATGTTTAGGCATTTCAGATCAAGGATAAATGTCACTTACCACCAGAGCTTCCTTAAACATCCCTTCTGTTTCTTATCAGCAGGAATTTAACAACAAAAACTTTCCACTTGGATGTTATTTTGCATTTAACAGGATTAGTTGTACTTCTCTTGTATATTTTCTGGGTCTTATCGAATGCTTTAAAGTTGTTTATTAAACTTAGAGGAAAATCTAAATAAAGTAAATCCGCCAGCTATATTTATACTACTTAATTTAAAACATTACACTGCTCTTCTTCCTACAGCTACATAGCGGGGTTTTGCCAGAGTTCCTACATAAGAGCACAGAGTCTGGCCATTTCCCGGTGTAACTCAAAGGATTATTTTGGAGAACGCCCCCCTTATTCTCAAGGAATATGACAGCCTTCATGTTCACTGACCGAATGATTTATTTTTAAAATGCATGCATGCAGCCGAACCCAAAATCTAGGCTGCACCTGCAGCTCCTGATGCTTCTTCGCTGTGTGTCTACATGCTAAAATGGGAGATGAACTTTTCACCCCTTCCATTTCCTTGTACTCTCACCAAAATACAAGTGTCTCGGTAGACTTTAAATGGAACCTAGAGCAACAGGGACTCTGCAGTCGAGTAGATCTTATATTTAGTTGGGAGGAAAGGCCTTCTGGGTTGCCTTTCAAAATACTTCTTTTTCTATCCTGTGACTGTTGTCTGAAATGCACAGGCAGATCTACGTACAAAAAAAACCCCACCTCCTAAATCATCTTTCTGAAAGCTCGAAGCAGTAGGGTATGGTGTCTACCTACTTTTTTTTCTCCCAGATGCATTTACATGTCATAAGCTGTAGCTCTGTAGCTCTCTACCTCTCACAGAACTTGAAAAACATACACACCTCAGTCAATAGGCACTTGTTCAACAAGTCCTAATTGCTCTGAAAGTACCTGGTTTCCTACACATTGCCAGATAGAAAGTGTCATGTGGATGTCATAGGTTCCAAGAGCCCAGAAAGGCAGCAGGTTGCATGTAAGCTGTGTCACCTTCCCGAGCACAGAGCTTCTTGTTCACGTGGTCCATGCAGCCCTGATCTCAGCACCCAGGTTTTTCAGAGGTACCTAACTCTCCTTATGCTCTGTGCAGGGAGCCCAGGCACCTACTACAAGGAAAAGCATCCCTAGAAGTTAGCTTGTAGTAGTTTTTTTTCTTAGATGTCACCCACAGAGTAACGTATCCCTTTTCTAAATTCAGCCACCAAAGAAGTAGGCATCCAATCTAAACTGTCTAATTTAGTTCTTGCTACAGTCTATAAAAAGAGACAGAAGGCAGTTCAACCCACCTAGCTTCAACGCCTGTTTTTAGATGCACTGAATTTTCTTTGTTCCTCTCCTCTCTCTGCTGGAGCTGTATTACCTTTGCTTCTTTAACTACAGATAAAGCCCAGACAGCCAACTTTAAACTAGCTAACTTCTGCGTGGCTAGTGCAAAAGGAGCTGAATTTCACCCTCAGGAGCAAGCTAAGCAGCATCATGGCTTGGGGGATATTGTACTAATGACCATGCCAGATTATTTAAATAAAAAAAAAAAAAAAAATTGAAACTAATCTCTTTAACAGTGACAGCCACAAAAATCCTGTGCAACTACTTGCAAGATGAGGCCACTTTCTCAGCCCTAATCCCTTCATGGGATTTTCATTTAGGTAGGCATTGGCATCATCTGGTCAGAAACACCTGAGAAAGCTCAGCCATATTGTTAAGGTTTCACTATGTCCACCCCTTAAAAGGGTACATTTTAGTTATGACAGCAATAACACCAGTACACTTTAGGTCTTGAGTGATACTCTGCTACAAAACTCCAAAGTACAGGTCTGTCACTGAGATTTACAGTGCTGTCTTTTCAGATGCGGCATTTGCAAATTCACTCCATTGAAGGGTCAGCTTTCATCAGCTTGTAAAACCATCCGAGCTAATATGCAAGTGGAACAAAGCTGAAATGCTGAGTGATGGGTACAAACAGCCTGAAATTGAGACATCTTCTAAATATGGGGCAAAATGCCTGCTCACAGAACATGTCATCACTCCACCCACAAATCAATATCCCATCAGGTCTGGGCAAAGACTGAAGTTTCTATCTCACTGACATTTTTCTCTCTTTTCAGGGGGGAAAGTGTTCTTTTCCTGTCCCTCTATGGCCCCACAGCTCCAATCTGGTGTTTACTAGGAACAGGTGGTGCTCACTTCCCATAATGTGATCTGGCCATATATTCTGTCATGTACATCGTCTCTACCTCCTATGCCTCTGCTGCTTTCTTAAAGAACCTTTGTCAGAAGAAGGCTAACTCTTGTTAGAACAGATGTGCCCCTGTGCAAGGGGGACAAGAGGAAAGCATTTCTGTGCAGCTCTGTCTCCCTGCAGAGACATTTTTGACTGTGTGACATGCTCAGCCAAGACAGCAGCTTGCTTTCGTTCTGTTCCATCCCTCCCCATTTACCACTTTGTCCCTGTCTCTAAAAATTCGGTGGCTCATGGACTCAGGAGATCATTTAGATAAAAGCTTTCAATTAAACCATCTATTATTATTAAGTTTAAAGGAAATATTTTTCAAATTTTTTTTTTTAGACACCAGAACATGCCGATTAAAGCCACGGTGAGACTAGGAATGCCCCGTCATTAATCCTAGACCCTTCTGTCCGCAGGTCAGAGTAGCAAAACACATTAATTAAATGAATTTATTTAAAACTGAGATCAGGCAATAAGCAGGAAGCAAACTGCAGAGAAAGCTAGTGATTAACCTGATTTCTCTCTTCCCTTCCTCCTCCACTGATGTTGTACTGACTGCAGCTTCTGCCTCTGGCAGGCTTAATGAATATTCACCATTATAAAGAGTCTGACATTGTGCACTGATTCCGAAACAGCACATCAAATGCAAACAGTGTGCACTGAAAAACCCTCTCTGTCATTTGGAGGATGTGTCTGGACATTCTGACTTCACTGATCATCTCTAAGCTTTTTGGGATTAAAATGCCCATTTAATCTTTTTTTTTATTATTAATAAAAAAATAAAAAAAACCAAAGCCAAACCCACAACCAACAACACAACAAAGAAAGCAAATAAAAATCCATCATCAGCATGATAAAATGGCAGATACTAATTGAAAGACAGAGAAATGATCCAGTCAGAACAAAGTTGAACCATTTTAACTATCAGTTTGCCAAACAATCCCAACCATCTCTAAGGGCTATATCAATTTGCAGTCTTAAGGAAAAAAAAAAAAAGAAATAAATAATTCCCGCTCTCTGCCCTTCCATCTGTTTGACCTGTTCTGCCCTAATGATTCAGAGACAGGAGGAATGAACAAAATGAAAACTTCTCCCCACCAAGGGTGCCTGTAGTTTTAATCCATTGCTTGGATTTAAAGTCAGTAACATTAAATAGGGTAATTATAGCACATATGTTGTGGGAGCTCTGTAAGCCCCCACTGCTCCAACATCCAGATACAAAGTGGGGGGCGGGCACAGAGGTCAATTCCAGCTCAGTCTCAGGTTACTGTCCAAGCTAACACTGAAATTTAATTTGGATAGAGATTATCTACCTCATTATAAGAAAACGATCTTCCGTGGCTGTGTATTAAAGCAACTGTCTCAGCTACCAAATAGCCCTGCTAGCATATGCTGAGACATGCGAAAGCAAAAATTGATTTGCTTGCTACCGCAGCCTGCTGTGGCCAGAGCACAACAAATGGCTTCTCGCAGCTGCTGAAGAAGCAAGCAGAGCCCAGTGCCTGCAGCCCCAAGCTCCACTCAGTCTCTTTTCACTAAAAGAGGCTTTCCCTCCCACAAAACCATCAACCTTCTCAGGTAACATCCTTCTAGCATTGTACTTATGCCCAGTCCTGCTCCCACTGGTAGAATTTGTCTTGGAAAGCACCTGTTAGTGCTTGCTCAGCACAAGCTTTAACCTTTTCCTCACCAAACTGAGGACTAATCTGCTGCATCACCGAGACAGCATGTGCACAAATCCCAGATGCTCCATATCATCTTTCCAGCTCTAATCGGATGCTGGCCTCAGGGGGATGCAGCATGGGAACGTTTGTGTGGCCTGCACAGGTTTTTAGGGAGAGACTACTCCTGCAATATAAAGTAGATGGATTTTTATTTGGGCATTTCACCATACCTGCAGGCCCACAGCGACCGTTTTTAAGAGTTCATAGTTGAAAACAGGCCAAAAAGAAACCCCAAAACAACCCACCAGATGATTTTCATCTTCTAAATATATTGTATATATAGTATGGGCAGCTAGAGCATCAGCCCTTCTGCCCTTGTTTTAATGCAAACAGTAAGGTAAAGGGCAGTGAATAGCACAGGAAAACTGGAGCCAGTGTTGGGGGGACCACAGCACCCCTCAGTACCTGGGTAAGGAGAGGTGGTGTGGGAAGAAGCTGGGGACAACACTTTCCCTGAGGACCAGCAGCAAGTTGTCGTCACCTCTGCTCCCCCCATCTCCACCAAAGAAAAGGCTTTTCTTTGCATTCATGTCAAACCAGGTGCTATGTAGCCTCCTTAAACGCCCTAAACTTGAACCACTTGAGCAGCAAACAGCCACTGAGGCCTCCACTGAGGGCTGATTTTAGGTGACACATCCCAAAAATGTGGACTTTGAGACAAATCTTTAAAAAATGAGATGTCTGATTTATGGCTCAAATCTCCCTCTGGATGTGACCAGGAGGGAGGTGGCATTCTAACTGCTTTCAGCTGACTGGTGCTGTGTGGGGGTGCTGCCTCTATTATATAAAGACATTAAATATTGCAAAGAGAGCAGAAGTCTTTGCAGAAGACAAAGCTCTGAATGTCAGGAGGGCAGGAGCAGATCTGCGCACTGCTTAGTCTGTATTACGGAAAGCCAATTCTGGTTACTGTGTTCTGTCAAATTGAAATAAAAAATAATTTAATTCTTACATGCAAGCACCTTTATGTGAAAGACAACAGGCTCACAGACCATCATAAATCCTGCTGTGAAGGTGAAAAGGAGGAAGCATTTCCTGGCTGCTGCTGCAGCCTCTAACAGTATTCTGCAGAGAGCCAACTCCCCCCTCCCCTTGCTTTCTGCTAGATGAGCTATTGAACTGAGGCCAAGAGCACAGACTATCCATCCTGTCTATCCGGGATGCCTCCTGCCACTGGAGGCCACTCTGCTGCTATGGGGTGATCACAGGATCAGCAGCTTGGACTCCTGTCTACAGCCACTGCAAGCCACCTTCTGCCTCAGCCCCTACCTCGATGGCTGGCTGTGATTGATTCCCCAAAGGAAAATCTCATGTTGGGGATTTCAGGTTACCTGAAGGGAAGATAGATGGCAGGATTAGATGTTCTCCTAGTGTCGGATCTCCTGGACAGGACTAGTCTGTTTTTATTTGTGTACACCTTGGAGGGTGAACACTCCTAAGAGAATTCAGTTGAATTCAGTTCCTTCTCCTTACCCTCAACAAAACCGTTTCCCAAGTACCAGACTCTACACCTGTGAAAACCTTCTGCAGGCAAACTTACCCTAGCACAGCCCATATTACTGCTGGTGCCCAAAGAGTCCAGAGCCCAGCATGGCTGCCAAAGCCCAGTGCTCATAGGCAAAAGAGAATCCCCACTTTTTAACCGAGCACCATTAATAGAAAGACAGTAACTATGGAAACTTGAAGCATCAATTTTAGTCTTTCGAAGCAGAATCTAATTTTAACCAAGTAATTGGATGCTTGAAGTGGTAGTGAAAGCAAAAGGGACACGTTTATTTCAGTGCTTTTAGAAGCATCTATTTTAAACATGAATGAATGCATGAGCTTCACCATTTAGAAATGACAGCACATAATAGATCACAGACAACTAAGATACGGTCTTAAAACATAACTTTTTTTTCTTCCTTCATCATCTATGTTTATCTTACAGGCTTCAACCATTCCTTTTGAATATGGCTCCCACCCCAGGAGCCCAAACCATTGTAATCTCCAGGCCAGATGACTACAGTGTGAAGCTTTCTGCTTGGATCTTCCCTTCAAAAAACACACAAAGCTTCCAAGAGTGAAAAATGCAGTGCTTTGTCTCTCAGAGGTTGAAGGTGGTTCTGTGCTCTAAACCTCAGAGCTGGAACCTGTTCCCTAGCTCCCTCTGGCTCTGATCACAAGTAAAGGGATAATTTTACTGGTATTTTATGAATGAAATCTGAAACTGGCCTTTTCTCTATCTGGACCATAAAGGGGAAAAAAGGGTACTATTACTGTTTAGTTTAGTTTGGTTTTGTTATCCTCAAAGGATTTCTCATTTTAAAAGTAAACTATACCATGCAGGTATATGAAATTAATTTAAACCTACAAAATCCTTTAGTTGACCTACTCTGACTAGTTTTCACTCTGCAAACTTTTCTGAAAGCCAATTAACCAAATACTAACCAATGCCTGCTTTGATTCTCACTGATACGGCTGTTAGCCAGCAACCTGCCCTGAAAGAGATATGTTACTTTGATACCATCCACAGGAAGAGGCTGTAAAACTGAAGACATCACAGGCTTCAAAACAGACTCTGGCAGTCACAGTCCACTTTCCCTTCCACAATATGGATGTCACATTAGCAGCTTCCTGTCATCTCCTGTTAGGATCACATCCCATTATTATTCCTTTTTACTGATATGGGATGAATGAGGCTAATAATATTTCATATCAGCTAGAAAGGAATCTTAATTAAATGTGATGAGTAACTGCTAATACAAAATGATAAGCCCCCTGGATAAGCACCCTACACTATTTCGCTATTTTTCAGAATCCTTTAAATGTTCTCCGAGGAGAAAATGGAGGTGACCTTGCGAAGACTCCCCACATCCATTCTCCTACTGCAGAAATAGCTTTGCTCCTTCAAGGGGTTGTGAGGTCCACACTTAGAGGACTTTTTCTTAGGTTGTAGGTAAATCCAGATATTATGATCATTTAGAGTCATCTGGGTCTGTAACCTGCAGTACTGATGAGATGAACCAGACTGACTGCCCTGGAAGTCTGGACCGACTGTATCGTGGCTCCAAGCCTTCTACCTCACTGTCCTTC
Source organism: Anarhynchus alexandrinus (assembly GCA_008711295.1). Taxonomy (NCBI): domain Eukaryota; kingdom Metazoa; phylum Chordata; class Aves; order Charadriiformes; family Charadriidae; genus Anarhynchus; species Anarhynchus alexandrinus. The sequence goes on along the minus strand of VUYV01000836.1, from coordinate 32,066 downwards.
CCTGCAGCTAAAGGCATCCTCTCTTAATTGAAAGGACACTACCTGCTTGAACCATATGATGAAAAGTTTGCATTTGGTTTTCAACAGATGTGTATCTGTGTAGTTCTGCTGAATTTAATAGATCTGCATGCAGTTCTGCTCTGGCTGGCTGTTGAAAGGCAATTTAAATGTGTTTATGAATCTCCTAACTTGTTCAGTGCTTTATTCTACTTGGTCACATAAACTGAAATCACAAATTGCTAGGTGATGTGCTGTAAAGGCCATATAATGCTGAAACAACATAAATTTAACAAAGAGATTACTTGAGGGGGGATGATACACCATTATGGAATATTAAGGTATGGTTATCTAAGTAAAGATGAGATCAAAGTTGGCAGTTGCTTGAAATGGATGGCAACACATTGCAACAGCCATTTTCACAAAGTTGCAGATGCCTTTTTTGTCCTGTCTCTAGGACTACACTGTCTTAAATATTCACCAGGTGGCAAGTATTAAGTGTTGGAGGCTTAACACATACAAAAAGTGGGTAGATCCACCTCTGTTAATTTTTTATCACTGTAACCTTTTCAGAATAGACCCCTCATAATCCCAGTTTAAGAGTTAGTAAATTACCTACTTCATACTTCAACTATTTTTATTTTAATTTTACAGCCCTAGTCATGATTTAAGCCAAGCATTTTTCCCTCTATGGAACAATTGGAGAAATGGCTCAGGCTTGTCCTTCCACATAAAATGATGCTTTATGTTATACTCAGGAACTGCTCATTTGCTAATGAACTCTCTTTCAAGAAAGACATTGCTCTAACAGGTGTAGCAATGTTTCAAAAACTTATTTATATAATATGCCTGCCATTTCACTTCTCTGAAGGAAATATTAAAAATGGAAGAACTGGCTTGAAATGAACAGGAAGATCAAATCTGGGAAATGAATTATTACACATAAAGTGTAATGGATGTAAAATGGATGTCTGAGAGCAAAGTAAGGAAAATTAACTTCATTTCTACATTATTGCTTAATGGAGTCTGACTTAGGAAAAAAAAATCCTATCCTGATTAAACTTTAGAAAATTCACATTTCTTATAGCTATGATTGCTTTAAATGAAAAGGGAGGGAGAAAATCAAGGACAGACTGTATCTGGATTGATAGCATAGTTATTTCCCTTGCAGGAAATGTGTCATATGCCCAGGTAACTTGGACAAGCTGTCAAAGAATAGAGACACTTAAAAGATTTTAGTGGTTAAAAAGGCTAAAAGGTGATGTTATTACTTCTTGAATCCTTCACTTCAAAAGGAATTTGAAGTTACCATCTGGTGGGATCTACATGTAGATTATTAAAAAAAAAAATTAACACTGAATTGAAGTTTAAACTTTTGTTTTCCCATTGTAATTGTGTGTATATACATACATGTTAATACACAATTGGGTCATTTGCTTTGAATTTCTGTGATTGTCGAGGAGGTGAGTGACCGGCTTCTTAATTATTACATATATGCTCTACATGTATAGTGCACTCAGAACGATGCAGAGAGTAACTCCTGACAGCAACAGGGACCACCATGGAGTGTCGGCCTCATGTATGCCAATCCATAATATAGGCACATCTCTGAACTGCAGCAGATGGGGACCTGTGCGTGGCACTTCTTTAGGAGAAAGTGGCGACAGAGGTACATGCATTGACACATTCTTTGCATAAATTGTGGCCTGCTAATACCCACAGTAGTCCTTCAGACAGAGGGACATACATAATGTAAAGACAATGTTTCTTTCAGAAACTGTAGGCCAAATTAGATGTTTATGCCTCAGGAACACTTTAAAGATTGATTTGAGTTGGAAAATGCAATTCCATCAAAGCCATTGCAATCAGGGCCTCCTGAACCAGTCCTTGTGCTTCTGAGGATGGGCCAAGCCCTCTCCCACCTCAAAGAACACATTTTCCTCAGTCACACCGCTACCAGGTCAGGTGATGGAGGAAAGGGCTTGTTACATTAACAACCCTGTATCTGGAATAGTACCTTAATAGGTATTATGTCCCGGTCCATTTTAATCCATGCAGACCACTCAAGTTCACAGGGTCCTGATGTGCGGTGCAGCTCACGTATGTCAGATCATATGATGATGAATGCATGTTCCTGCTATACCAGGCAACACTGTTGCCCCACTCGGGGATCCCTGGTGCCAGGCAAACCAACTGACCCACCAGCTCTCCAGATCTCTCAACTGACTGCATTTGGTGTATGAGTTGGCAATATTTGCAATTCTTCATTGCATAGGTGTGAGACCAGCATGTGTCAGCAGGGGAGAACAAACCCAAAAGAGTTTCATCCCCCCCTTCATAAAGGGGAATTTTTGTCAGCTATTACTATACGTTCCCCCACTGCAAAGGGAAATAAAAAGGCAACTTCTGCAGCAAAAGGCCAGTTGTCTGGACAGCAGCAAGAGCAGCCATTCATTCATCTTGATATGCCTTGTCCTACTAAGCATTCGGTGTAAATGGCTGCAATCCTTATATTGCTTCAGATTCTCCCTACGATCCAGGACTGCAGCACTGAACCTAACTGAAACGTATTCCCTTTACACCAGACTTGAAGAAGAAATGGCTTGGGGTAGCCAGCAGAAACATAGTTTGTGACAACAAGGAGAAAAAAGCTCTATTTATAACTCTTCCTGCTGACACATGGAATAGCACACGCTTCATTCAAGCATACACACAGCTGCTTAGTGGCTGGAATTTCTGTAGTGGCTTAGGGACTGGAGGAAGTGCAATCAAAGCACATATACTGTGTACCAAGGAGAAAAGACAGCAAAAGGATGCTTTAAAATGGTGTGCTTGATCTAGTTCATTCTACTCACCAGAGAGGCACACAACTCTGAATTTTATATTCAAAAATGTGTATGCGTATTTACTGAAACTAGCACTAATATTTAATAACTCTTCCTGTAAAAACAGTATAATCATGCATGCAGATCTTTGACAAATGGCTATCGACAATTTTTGCATCAGCAACTATCCAATTTGCATCTCTAGTGGAAAAACTCAGTGAACAGTCAAACAGATTTGTATCTCTGTGGATGAGCAAATCTGCCAGTTGTTGAGAGCTGATGTGTCAGTCTTCAGGAGGGGACAATACCTGGAGAGAGGACAAATATTTAGGCTCAATAGCAAGTACTGACATGAGCCATATAGCCTTGCCCATAGTATCTGAGAGAAACAAATAGCAGAAATGAATCATGATGGCTTTACTCTTTTTTTTTTTTTTGCAGGGGGCAGAGTTTTCCCTTTAGCGCATAAATATTTTTAGAGATACAGACATGATAAAAAAAAAAAAAGGTGAGAGGGGATGCCAACAATGTGCCAACAAAACAACTGTTTATAAATACTAAAAATAATCTGTTAATTGCTCAGCTGCTCTCTTCAGGGCTTCAGTCATTCATCGAAGTATATCAAATGGTGCCAGGTAGGATGACTTTCCCCTTACCGAAAAAGCTGAGATAAACTCATTGATACAAGGCCACACTAGGACCCAAAGTCACTTGATTGGACAACTAGGTCTGGAACTGCACCCAAACCTGCACAGCTTTCTTAAGGCAAAACCCACTATTTTTCCCCTCTGTAAATAACTTACGCATCAGTTCATACTCCTCCCAAATATCCTTCGTGTTCCTGCCTGCAGCTCTGATTTAGCACTTGTCTTCAGAAGCCAAAGTGAATCACCTTTTCCTGCCGCCTAATCCTCAACCATCACAAGCTTCTCTGTAAGTTTTCTGCAGCTCCTCCAAGTAATTCTGCTTTGGACTCAGCAGAAAAGCTGCATTAAGAAAGAAAAATGCTGAGCAGGTGGCACTGCCATAGTCTAACACACAGAGAATGGAATCAAGCTTGTTCCATTGTGGCTGTTGTATTTTAATCAGAATTAAATAATGAAAGAGCATAAACTGCAGCCTGAATTTTCTCATGTAGCTTTTTCTACCCATGTGGGATTTTTGTGTCTCCAGTCTTTGCACTGTGGGATCATGACACGCCCATTCGTCCTGCCAATTCTCAGAATATTTGTCACTTTACTTAAGTATCAGTAGTTTTGTGATTTTGTGAGAATCTCAGGTTTCACAGAGAAAGAAAAAAAGCTACTTTTGGCTGCTAATGCACCAGAAAGCAAATAAAAGGAACTAAATATTTGGGGTTTTTTAAAAAAATCATAATTTTTAAAACCATCTCTACTTGAGACTTATGTTTTGAGTGTTCGGGATTGACTGAATGCAATTTCATGGTCTGTTTATCCATCCTATTCTCTAGACCATCACGCATTTAATAACAGGTGCTCTTCTTTACCCACGCATCTGTGACAAACAGAACATGCCATGCATAAGTTACTGCTGCAGAGAAAGCAACTGCCTTCATAAATTTAATTCCAGTCAATGAAGAGCTCATGTCTGAGAATCACAGAACTGAGTAATCAATAATCACGGTCTGCAAGACAGAAAAATATCTTCTGATGGCTTCCTTCAAAGTTGTGCACCGTTTTCTGGATTCTTTTTCAGCATTCCAATATTATGCTGCTTCCCTAAAAGCTGCATGGACCAACACCGTTACCCTGCATAACTGTATCTGGCACTTGACCTGAATATGTTTCTCCTGATTAGGCAGTGACATTCTCATCTGGAAACTCTGTTTGTACATTCAAACTGTTGTCTCAGCATAAAGGTATACCTGAGTTATTCTGAAAACCCAGCTGAATGTTTGCTGGGATATACTGTCTGTATCTCAAAAACTTTAGCAATTAGTATGGTTTGGAAGCTTTCACTTCCAGATTCCAGCTTCTACTGCAGCTTACACCTCCCAGCCTATGTGTTATGAAGTGATGGGTCTCTGTCAAGTGGTGGGAGGGACAAACCTCCAAACCGCAAATAACAGCTTTTTCCCTAACTGCCAACTTCAGCAGAAAAATTAAATATGATTAACACACAAATAAGAAATATCCACTGGCTACTAGCCTTGATTCTTCCAGGTCAAAGATGAAACACAAGCAGACCTGCAAACAATGTAGACATTTCTGCCCAGCACCTCTCCTCTGCAGTAAACAGGAGACCACACTGCTGGGTGCAACAATTTGCCCCCTTTCACAGATACTAAATTTATCTTAACAACCAAATATTCCCCTTACCTTAATCCATGTTATATATTTTTCATATTTACCATCAGAATTGCACAGTCTCAGCCCACATGTTCTGTATGAAAAAAAACCTGCAACAGATGCCTCTTTTCAGAGTGAATAAAGGCCATTCAAAATGCAAACAATCCTCTCTTGTCTCCTCAGTTCATCTGTGAAAGTAGAAGGAATTTGTACAGAGCCCAGAAGGCCACAAATTCAGTATCTGGCAGATGAGAAAGCAAGCTCTGCTCTACAGGAATACCTGTTAACAGTTTCGAGAGTAATACTCTCAGCATCTGAGCTGACCTTAACTATTAACCCAACATACGAAGTGAGCAGTTGTGCATCCAAAAGTCAGGACCAAGGATATCTAAAAATTCACAGTTCAGCAGCAGCACTTTATGTTGAACATTGGCTTGATTAGCGTGCCAAAATTGTTGTAGAAAACTGTATTTATATGTTCACAAAAATTAATACCATAGAATTAATACAGCTCCACTTTTTACTGGTAATTACTCTGAGCTGCACAATGGCCCGTTCTCTCATGCATGCTACACAACGGCCGCTAGACTTTTTGAAGATTCAAATGCTGCTCCAGCACTATATAATCTCAGAATTTAATAAAATCAAATCTATAATCTCTGTGGGTTTAGAAAAACCCTGGGATAGAAAAAGAAGAAAGAAAAAGGAATCATAACTCTGATGATGTAAAAAAACCCAACAAACAAGGAGTTTAATTTTTTTAAATCAGATACTCTTTGTATGCTTGACTACTATGCTTTATATATGGGACTGGTAATGATTAGCTTTCAAAGAACGTCTCAAGTATAATGTCCTGCACAGCTCAAAGGAAAGGCTATTGCTGTGAAGCCCAAGTGGTAGAGCAAATACTTAATCACTATCTTCTCCAATTCCCAGCCTACACCTCAAATGTAGATGTGTGACCACTCCAATGCAATCTTGCCCTTTTTTGCCAGAATCCATCAGCATATTACCCAAATCCCAGGCAGCAGTATCAAAGACTGTTGAAATCTTTGGAAAAATAGTTTGGTCTTCCAGGCACTGTGTGTCATTAAGGGAAGACATCAACTAGATTGGGCAATCTACATTCCATAAATGAGCTAAAAATAAAATTATAAAAGACACAGGTAATTAGGAGTCTCCAGACAACCCTCACCACAACCTCAGCATTTTGGTTCTTCAACAGGAGGATGTACAGGCAAGAAAATGACAGTGTAAGGAGCCCACGTAAGGAGAGAACAGCCACTTGCTTGAGCAGTACAGAGCCTCACTTTCCTTAGAAAGTACAGGCTAAGCACGCATGTAAGATTTTCACTTGTTTCCAGGATTCAGAAGAAAACCTGAGGCTTTTCCACAACAGTAACTGGATAACCTGTTCATTTCAGTAGAAAGAGAAAACAATGAGATTTCACAGAAGTCCAGATCTCACTGGTCTTGGTTTAGGCCTGCTTCTAGAGTATGAGAAGCAGTGAGAGTCTACGCATTGCATGAACCGCAATGGTTCAAAGATGCCACAAGGAAGGGCATGCCAATGCAAGTTGATTCATCTCTCCATGGGGAGTGAAAGTCCCTGTTCTTGGAAAGGAATCCCCAAGGGCAAGAGGGCAACTACGTCTTGGGGAGGACAAGGAGCATGAGCTGTGCTTCAAAGAGAACAAAATATACATACAGTATTTCCTGCTCCCCACTTAGATATTCTGTCCCCTCTATCAAGTAAACGGTAGGGATGCTAAAAGCAACAGCTTAGTGCATGAAAATAATGCTGATTACCTAAAAGTGAGATACTAATGCATGAAAATAGCACTGTCACTTCAACAGGATGGAGGAAAGAGAGAGAAAACTAGAGCAAGGTATTACACATATGTGGGATTACAGAAAAAAAAATTAGGGCCATGTAGATGGAGAATTCATCAGAATCATCAATACACAAGGATCTCCTCTATACTGAGAAATCATCAGAAAACCTGTAGCTAAAAGGGTTAATGGTGTAGGAAGGACAGTGAATACAGGCAGGAACTCTGAATGATGGGGTTTTTTACTCTTTCAAGAATCTGGTCTTGTTGCATTATTGCAAGTAAACAATCTGAAAGGTTTCCTGGATACTGATAGGAAAGTACAGAACTTAAAAAGGCAGTTGGTGACACTATAAACTGCTTACTCCCTTCCTGTCCTTTGGTCTGGGCTGGTCCATTCAGGCTCTCAGTCTCTGTGGACTACTGGAGTTTTCAGAAGTTAGCATTATTCAAATTTCTTCTGACTTATTCACCTTCAGCTTGTCTGCCTGGCCAAATTTTCTTGTCTTGGGGCAAGTTTCACTTCACTTAGATACACTGTACAGCCGAGTTTGCAATGAAAGGGAGATAGTTGGCTCCATCCTTCCTACAATCAGTAGAAAGAGGCATTTCTAGGGTATGATCTGGGGATTTTCCTCCAGGCTTTCTTTCTTTTCCACTAAAATGGTAATTTAGTGCCATTTCCCTAAATGGGTGCCGTTCAGATGTCTTGGAGTTCCTCTATTGTCTGCATATATCATAGAATCATAGAATCATAGAATGGTTTAGGTTGGAAAGGACCTTGAAGATCATCGNTTAGGTACTGAAAGGCCGCAATAAGATCTCCCCGGAGCCTTCTCTTCTCCAGGCTGAACAGCCCCAACTCCTTCAGCCTCTCCTCATAGGAGACTATATCAATAGTAAAAAAATCTTTCAAGCCTTAATGCTCTTTAGCATTGACTCCCAGAAATGCCTACCAAAAGCAGAGGCAAAGGCAGTCAGCTAGTCTGATGAGTCCTCTCATTCTGTCTGGCAGAACACGGTCCTTGCACCACAGTCACAGAAGTCTGCCTTGGGGAGATCAGTGTGTCCTCAGACAGTGGAAATAGCTAATTTTTTTTTTCTCCAATGAGTTGTCAATGCAGATTCTCACTTTGCCTGTAAGTTTTTAAATAATTATTTGGCTGTGGATCTGCTTTTCTAATTTTAATGGATATGACAGTTTCTTTTCTTCACAGACACTGTTCTTTCTGCAGTGGTATTACTACATCTGATGGCCATCTGCATTTCAGTAGTTTCAGGAACTTCACAGTGGATTCTGTTTTGACTTCAGCATGCTCTAAGAAACATATCCTTAGAGGGCGTGGGAAGGGCAGGAAGAACCCATGATGAGTTCTCTCTTCTCTCTTATGAATATGCTCATGCAGCACTGCAACCATGTGCAAGGCTTGCTCTGCCTGCTATGATGAATTCCAAACAATACTGTCTTATGGTTAGTGGGTTTCTTCTCAACAGCCTGCAATTGCCCACCAGCCATTAAATAGTTCTGCTAATACAACACAAGCATTTGGTCACGTTTTCCAATCCAATATTGCTGCTTATCAGTATTGCTGATTATATTGGAGCTGGCAGTACAATCCATCTGAAATGGAATTGGTCATTGATCAAGTAGACTGGCTGCACATGCGGCAGCTGCATGCCTGGTATCTCTTTCTGACTGGCATATCTACTAAGCACGTCTGGGTCTGCTAAAATCATACCATAGGTCTTATCCTCACTGTAAGTTTCCACATCACCAGGTGGATTCTTGTACCTAGTTCTTCTTAGGCTGGGTAGCTACAGTATCCAGGCTTACAGTAAATCTGTTTCCATACACAGTGTCACTGCTTGTCTTTCCCAGCACAGGGCAAAGGTTATAGTCTTAACTAAGAACACAGAAGTCATGGTTCTGTATATTTTGGCCTCCACAGATGTCAGCATTTCCGGTAGTCATGAAATGCTACTCCAATAATAGTGAAAAAGGAACTTGGTGAACATAATTCAGCTGATCTGTCTTAGCTACCTTCCCTAGGAAGAGACAAAGTTTAACATGTCATTTATCTCCACCAGAATTTGCTTGAGCTCACAAATTTGTGTGACCAACTGGGATGCTACCGTTTACACCACACGCGACTAAAGTTAAACCAACATGCGACTAAAGTTAAACCAAAAATCCACCCCCTGTTTTTTTTTCTGATTCTCAGTTTCTTACATGTTGACCCGGTACACTTGTCTTATGTTCATAGCTGTCAAATGTTGATCCATCTCCTACAGACTTGAGCATTTCTTGGGCTTTTTCTGATTTTTTTTTTTTTTGAGTGGCTCCAAAGCCAGATTCACTGACTGTTGCAATGCTTATCCACACCTGAGGCTCTGCATAAGTAAACCAGGGAGTACAAATGGGAAAAATGTTCAGTATTTTTTGCAAGTTCACTGCGATATGGAGGATCCATGCATGCTGAGCACAGCCTCAGTTGTTACAGCGTAGTTGTAACCCATCTGTGCATCATCTCTAATTTCGGAAATTAGTGTCTCCAGCGCTGGAGTTCTATGTTCTTCATGCAGATATCTATGCAAAATTCTACTTCATAAATATACTTCAAAAATAAGATATTTTAGGAGAAGTAATTCCATCAGGGGATTATTATACTTCTCAAACCCCTTATCAAATGCTTTGTTATCCTTGGACATAGTATCTCTTTCATAGTTTGAGGTGTTCTTATTCAGAAAAAGAAAGTCCTTATCTTCCTTATCTGTCACAATCAACTCTACAACAAGATCAGTTCTTGTTTCCTCTTTCTGCCACCGTGTTTTCACAAGGTTGATTCTCTACAAGCACGACAGTCTTTTGTTCTGAAGATGTAGTTCAAGGCATTTAGTCCGTGGTACCCCTACCCCTTTTTGTGCCAGTATTAGTTCTCATCAGCAGCTAATTGAGTTGAAAATTAAGCCTACACAAACCTTTTCAGGCAGATCAGCTCCCTGAACCAGCTAACTGTATAGTCAGAGGAGAGACAATGACGATTTGAGAGAGGAATGGAATGTACGGTAGGAACTAAAAGAAAAAGCAAAACCAGAAATCCCAGACTTAGACAGGTATAAGCTGATATGGACCTACACAAAGCCCATCCATTTAGTACACATGCAGGCAAGCTCTCCCCTGATACAGGCCTCACTTATCTTCCCTGCCAGCTGCATCCATATTTCTTGGAATACAAGCTGGGTAAGAGCAAGGAAGTATACCATTGTCCTGAACTTGAAAACTGACTCTTTTTTAAATTAAAATTACTTGCAGTAACACAGGTAGGACTATAAACATCAGGACAGAGATCAGTTTCCTAGTGCTTCCTCCAAACTCTGCTTTGTGCAGCCTCTCTCCTTCCTCCATCCTCTACAACCTTGCTAAACCATCAACCAAAAAAAAAAAAAAAATGAATAGAGGAATAGCAGCAAAAATCTGTCATGCTCATGGTATTGCTGTGCTTTGTAGGGATTTTTCTTTTGGTTTCCTAGCAACTCTGCAGGCCAATTTGGCAGTGATTTTGTACTGAGCACTAGTTAACCTAGGGTTGTTGCAGCTCTTCTTAAAAAGATACTTTAGACTCTTAACTGCCTTTCTCTCCTTTAACGCACAAATGGAGTACACTCTAAGGCTGCCTGGAAGATTAGTATGAAGCAGGAAAAAACACCTGCATTTTACTTTTACCCGCATTCCATCCTCTGATGATTTTTTACCCCACATGAAGGAACTGTGGAGACTTCTTAAACCAGTATCTAATTCAAATTAATCAAAGGAAATAAACACATGGAAAGGAGAATCCGCAGATTAGAGTGAAGTTGTTATCAAAGATCTCCAGACAGAGCTGACTTCGCATCATAGCTATGAAGGACCCAGATGCAGTTTCTACAATGTCTGTCACAAACACTTGCCAGCTGGGAATGGGGAAAACGCAAAATACGAGGCAAGAATAAGGAGGTTAATTGTAAAACTTTATGAGGATTAAGCTTTTAAAATTATATTTGACATATAATTTGAAGATTCATAAAAATGCATCAAGAAATAAACAATCATAACACCCGTATTGATGGCTGGGAATATATTTTCCACTGAGAACAGCTACAAGGCTGGCAGAAATGCTCTGAGCTTCCCATCATGCTGTCTAGCCAACACGCCTCAGAAAAGATCAGAAGCTGACCTGCATGGATTTAGTCTGCATGACCCACTGGCCTCCCTGCCAGGGCTGCCAATTAGTTTCAGTTGTGATAATGTTTTCTCTGATGTGGCAAATTGCCCGTGGGGAACTGGATTAGGACCACCAAATTACTTTGTCTGTCAACCCAGAAGTAACTAGTTCTCTTTCCTATTAACAGGTCTTCTAGATAGGTTTAGCTGTAATTTGAAAGTCTGTACACTGATATAAATATACTGATTTACAGCACGGAACAACAGAAACGTGATTTATTCTGTCTCCAAACTTCACTGCCGAAAATAGTTTTACTGTGTAACTGCACCTGCACTCTTCACAGGAGTAAAGACAAGGATCCAGAGTGGACCACACCGTGTGTGGTCCTTGTGAAACTCTGTAACCTTTCTTGCCCCACAGGAAATAAGCACAATTAAATGCAAAAGGTGATGTTCATCATGGTGCTTTATTTCTCCCAACTGCAGTGAAGTCTGGGAATAACTGAATGAATAACATAATCTGACATTAATGTTATTCATTTATTTTAATTCTTCTGTTTCCAGCTACACATGTGGGAGACTCTGCTACCAACGTAGCACAAATTTGCAGCAAGATAATAATCTACCAAGAACAGGTAATTTTTGCCACGAAGAGATGACATTATATATGATAACCAGAGAGAACAAATCCCTTAGAAACCTAATGAGTAGTGCAGTGCTAGCACACTACTCCTGTTGATAGTCTATACATGCCATAATTGCAGGTTACTTCTTTGGGCGAGCTTATCCTCTACATGTGACTGAATACCTTTGACTCCAGGCATTTGGAAAGGGCACCGCTTACCATTACAGTCTGTCTGCTTATGCTGTCTGAGATGAAATGGTATAGTGAACACTGAAGACAAAGTATTAAGTTATTGTAGTTATTAATTCTGACCACTGAAACACCACTATAGGCATGTAAGTTGCTTTACCACTGAAATGACAGCCTCTTGTTCCTGGGAGCATCCAGGATCATGGAAAAGTAATACAGCCCAAGATAATGAAAAACTAAGAGCAGGAGGGAGACGAATGGAATTTGCAACTGCAAATCCTGAGATGTGTTTAATGTGTAATGTTCCTTGGTAATGAAAAATCCAGTTTGGATTTTCTGTCTTAAAAGCAATGTTGTAAGGTCTGCAGGCAGTGTTTGAAGGAAACCTGGGGGAGGAATTGTTAATTGTGCATTTTTTTGGTATTATGATAATATTTTTAATACACATTTTGCCATTTTCCACTCACTACCTTTGTTCAAAACCCCTCTAATTTTATTGTAAGTCTCACAATATTCTGTTCTTCCTTAAAGCTGAGCTGCCATATTCAAGTGATTATATGCAACAAAAATATCAGAAAATTGAATCAAGAACTAAAGAAGGTTCAGTACTTTTCTGATTGTTTTTTAGCTCAGTCTATGGTTTCTTGATTTGCAAGTGCCTCCCAATGTATTAAAAATCTGAATGTGAAATTTCTGCTGAAATTACCAGACCAGAGCTTGCCTCTTAGAAATAACTAGGTATTTCTTTCTCAAGGTTTGAATAACCTAGCTAGAATAAGCAGTCCACAGGACTGGGCACCAGGCCAAGGGGGTGTGATTACAGGATAAGAAGGTATAACCTAAGGCAAAATCCCTCAGCCAGATCTAGTAACCACAGGGACAAATGCAGAGAGGGAAGGGCAGGGGACCTCTCTTGCCATTAATTGTCTAAGTGAGCCTAAGGAGATTAGCTGCACAATTAGGTATTTAATCAGTGCCACTCCCAGCCTGTCTTGTGTGTGCTTCAGTATTATACGCCTGAAATCTGACCTTTACATGGAGATTGAACTCCCTTTGCAGCCCCTCAAATCCCACTCCACTTCATGCAACAGCTCCAGGAGAGTCTGTGAATCCATTGGCACAGGATTTCCTTGCCGGTCAACAAATCTGGCTTGCTTTTTCAAAAGCCCCTTTTCTTAACAGTCAAAAAACCAAATCACAGGAGGCAGGCACAAGACAGAACTGGGCCACTGACAACAGCAAATGAAGCACTTGCTCTGTTCCTAATAACAAACAACCAAAATATAAGCAATTTAATTTCATCACGTTCAAACCACTACCAGTGAATTCTGTTCCAGCTCCAGCCTCCTTGACAGCAGTTGGGATGGGATGAACTGCTGCTGTTAACTATTTTGCTCTGGTCACTGCTTGGTATCTGAGCTAGCACCGGGTGCTGAGCTGGGGCGTGCAGGCTCTGCACAAGGTCCCACCGGCTGCACCAGCTCTCCCCTGCATCTCCGAACCTGTCCCATCTACCTGTGCAAGTAGAAGCAGCACACTATTTTTCTCAGCATAAACACATAGAAACAATTTCCACAAGACCACAAAGGGTTTGTGGGTTTTGTTTTCTTCCTAATCAACCCATTTATTTTGCTAGCTGTGTGTGCATGCTAAGAGGGGATGCTTTTAGGGATGGGTGACTGTAATTATACAAGACAAGAGCAGAGAAGCTGCCCTCAAATTCATTCCCTCCACAGCCAGAGCCTTGATTTTCTGAGAATTAAATCCCCATAATGAAGGAGATGCCTTTGCGAGCTGCTGTTACCCTTTTACATCTCTCATTACACCCTCTGAGTGCACACAAGTAATGACTGAATGAATTCAGAGTTTAGCTCTCAAAATAAATTCAGCATCTCTAGGTCACCATTACATAAATAGTCAGAATGTATGCTGGAAAAATATGCACAGTATTGCAGCCCAGTTCTCTCCTGGCAATCCTGTCAAAGCAAGGATACAGCCAAGAGCTCGGGGTGGGGGGTGCAAAAGAGAGAAACAATGGCCAAGAGGAATGTGAAGCAGCCTCTGCCCACCTCTTTAAAAGCAGGGCTTGTGAGCTGCGCAAGGTCTGACATCGCAGTGAAACATAAAGGCTGAACCAATAATCACACAGTGTTCAGGAAGCCCGGGCCTAAGGGGCTCTCTATGGCTCAAGCAGTCTGGAGGGGAGCAGGGAAGGACGCCCCGAAACAGGCTCACAGTTCTGTTATCCTTTGCTCATCCCCTGCTGCAATGAGAAAATTTTGGGCCACATGGATGCTGATCCAGTCCTCAGCATGACCATAGAGCACTGTGTTAAAAATAATTTAATTTTTCTTCACCTTGTTTTTTTCCTTTTCAAACCAGGATAATGATCATTCCCTTTCTCTTGTGTTCCCAGACTTTGTCTGCCCTGCTCATGTAAGTGGTAAGTTCCTTAAGGCAAAGCTTGTCTTCTGCTATTTATAAGGGCTTTGTGTAGCGCCATCTGACCTGAGAGGCACTGCCACACTACAACATTAATAACAGATGCTGAAGCGATGCCCAGTTACAAAAATAAACACATGAAAAATACATTCATGACCCTTGTGTACAGCAAAGTGCTGCACACAGGCAGACATCCATTAGGGTAAGATGTAATATCACAGAGTGGTCTGTACTCCCTCAACCTCTTCTCTCCTTCCATCGCTTGCAATATAAACACATTCCAGATCAAAATTTCTTAGAATTGCTCAGAACCTTCCTTATTTTCTCCTCTTATTTTCTGTCAGATAGTGAATTGTATATTGCAAGAGAGAATTGGGTTGAAATTCCTCTGATTCATTAACATAACAGGTTGTTTTAATGTTTACTTGAGTATACTTTCTTTTAAGAAAATCTAAAAAGAATAAAATTAAGCCACAGCAGTAGAGAAAGAGAAGAAAACCCAACGAAACACACACACAAAAGGGAGGCACAACAGGGAGAAAATAAAGCAGCTGTAAGCTCATGTGGAAACAATTTGATTACCATCAATTCCCTGAAGTACTGACCAGATAAATACTTGTTTAGCTTATGAGTTCTGACAAGATCACAGTGCAAGGTAGCACAGTTGCAAGTGAGTGATTTTTCTATTTATTTATTGAAACCTCTGAGAAAATAATAGAGATGGGAATCAAAATCCATGTCTTCTGTGTAACTACAGAATATTACCAGTAGGCATGCACGGCAAACTCACGGATATTGTTACCAAGATCACAAAGAAGCACACGCCTAGAGCAACGGACAAGTGAAATATGTGCTTAGATTTGAAAAATCGGACTTTATTTTATTTACAAGATTGGTTCCTAGACATCTGGTAGGAAATTATCACATCATCTGGCAAATCTATTTTTTTGTAAGAAGTGTTGTGGTCATTTCCCCCTCCCTTTTGCTCAGTTACACCATTATTTGGGGCATGTCTAACTTCTAGATGGTAGATTGTTCAGCATGGGAAACCTTCTAAACTAGCTGGAGTTTTTGGTGTTTGATTCAAAAGAGTTAACAAATTATTGGCCATTACAGACATAACAAAGTTAATCATAATCAAAATCAGGCAGTTTTCAAGAGATGTTATTTGTTCTTAAAGGAAAGAGTAGAGTTAGTAACAGCTGTCAAATGAGAAACATTTTTAGGAGCAACTGTAGCTTCCATTTTGAGGAAGCAAAGAGATTATTGCATGAAAAGATTAATTAAGTAGACAAGGAGTTATTGTCATTAAACTTTCTCCTAGCACCTATATATAGAAATTATAGCCAGCTAAACTGCTTGTGTTAAATCTCTTATTTTATCACTCCTTAAAATGACAAAGTCTTGAGCTGCAGCAGGTTTTGTCCACAATTTGGGAACACCTCCTTCATATCACTCAGTCACAGCAAACCACTAGCCTTTTGCTCCCATTACTCTTATTTTATGCCAGGTTTTAGAAATTTTGCAGGTTCCCTGTGTTATTAGTATCTCAGCTGGAGCTATCAGTCTTACATGAACCTTCCAGAAATCTGCATTGGAAAAATCACCCCCCGTGGAGATCAGAAGCTAGACATGGTCATCTCCACTTTGACAAATTCAACAACTGGCTCCAGTCAGGGACAAATATGGCCCTAATCTGAACAGAAGGGCTGCACATGCACAGGGACCTGACAAAATGACAAGATGCACAAATGCATTCTGCATTGCCTGGGGCTAATGAGAAAGGTTAATTCCTCTCACACATCTTTGCAGCAGGTGGAATCAAGAATTCTCCACAGTATCTGAAGACAAACTCTTTGAAAACCTTTCTCTTTCATAGTCAAAATGAAGACAAAGAATTTGTCAAATATATCAAGACAAACAGACCACACAACTTGGAAGTTTCCAGCATTAGCCTCTCAAATTCTGATGAGTCCTTTTTTTCCCCTTACACTAAGTCTTCAAGGACTAAGGTATCACACACTATTAAATCTCTCATCCATGTCATCTAATTTACTTGGTAGACTCCACTGAAAAATAATGGTCCCCATAATAAAGATCACAAATGCTATTTCAGGTCAGTCATGGGTTTTCTGGAGCTAAGAGGAAAATAACAAAATAACAGAAAGTAAATTTAAGAGCAGCCAAATCATGACTGCAGTTTCCATATAATATAATCTATCTTCCCCTCCTTTCTTTGCCCACTCAGCTGAACGGAAATCTAAACTAACCTATTAATTTTCCTAACTTTCCTAGTCCTGGCTGCATATACTGAAAGCTCAAACTGCTGGTTCAACTATAGTTTGTATGTGGTGAAGCAGATGAGTTCCTGGTCAGAACAGTCCTCAGCTTTTAAAAAATAATAATTGGTATGTCAAGCTGCATCTGTCATAAAAATATTTACATTTTTTGACATGTTCTTCTGAAAAATCTTTCTGATTTCAAAATGCTTTTCTTCAGCCCAAGCAGCATCTGAAATTCTCAGCCCTCTCCAGCTTCCATCAGGCTGTCAGAAATGAGAAGCATTTACCACAGAAAATTCTTAGTTCTGGGTGAAATATTGAAAAGGTGATGTGTGGCCAAGCCAGCAATCTACATTTCAGCATTCCTGGAATAACAACACAGACGGGAGACACAGTGGAGAGATAAGCAGAAAGAGACTAGAGTTGTTAGATGAAAGGAATAAACAAGTTTTGAAGAGAAAAAGGGAAGAGAGAGGTGCATACTTGGCAAACCAGATGGGTAACAGGAAAGAGGCGAAAATGGAGGAAACAGAAGTGGAAAGCCAAGACCAGGAAGTATAGAGGGAGTATCCTGGGAATAAAGTGCACTGGGAGCTGGGGCAAAACTGAGGACTGTGCATCACAGGTCTCAGCAACTAGGTGGAATTAACTCGAGAATTCAATGACCAAGGTCAAACCATGAGATAAAAGAAAGGGATTTAGCCTTATATGGTCCTTGCAGATTATTTCTATTTCAGTACATAGTCACTGCTCCGCATCTACATGTGAAAGCTGGCATGATTTCCTTCTCCGGACTCTACTGAGCTGGTAGAGATATTGCAGCTTTAATAAATTATTTTCGTGTGCTTTATGGGGATGATTTTTTCCATTATTACAAGAGGCTGTGAACCAAATCTCTATGATACTTTACTATGTAGGCTTAGGAACTAGTTAAACTGCTTATGACCTTCATTTTGGAGATGTATTAAATCACTGATTTGAAGACTAATTTTCATGAGAAACATGAATAACTTGGCCGGTCCTTATTTTCTCCTTTAAAAATATTACACATATTAACACAGTGTTTCTTAGACCACTTAGGGTGTGGTTCTTAGGGCTGGTATTTTGATACGTAGGTATTTCTGGTTTTGAAAGCTGGAATTACAAAATTCCACAGAAAATTGGTTAATAATTAAAATAAATATAGAAGATACAGATGTGCACAGCTGCATTTTCTAGCTCCTTCCATTTTAAACAGCTGCAGCATTCTGTAATGAACCAAGATCCCAGTTTTGCATTCTGGGTTGCTAATCAGTTATTATCTTTTATAGCTTTAATCAATGAACTGCTAAAGCTAAGCAGACTAGTGTTCTCTGCTCTTATTTGTAAATTAACCTTTAACAGTCTCAAAGAAGCAGCACTTTCAGCTCCTGCCAATTCTTCACAGTGACTGGTCTTAATTAGACCCTTTTTTTTCCTTTTTTTAAGGAAGGTCATTTGAAGAAGGTGAATAGAAACTCACTGACATTTAGGAAGAAATTGTTCTCCATTTACAACAACAGTGTAAAGCTGTATCATACGAAATACATAATACCTGAGGTCTCATAACTCTCAGAGTTATTTTCTTCGGCTCTTTCTCTTTAAACTGAATTTTTAGAAAAATACTTCCGAGGCCAAAAGCCTTGTGATAGGACTGTGGGCCCCCTGTGAGCTTTCTCTGGAGTGTTATGCCTGCTGAATTTCCAGAACAGTGTCAGTTCCAACAGTGAAAGAAAAAAGAAATCAATCATCCCTTCTGTGCTGATGTTAAATGGACTCAAAGACACAAAGAGATCAAATGATTATTCCACGAAAAGAACAACTAACTGCAGTATGGCTTTCTGTACCCCTCATCACAATCTATTACTTGATCCCGGTGTGCCAATCTTCTTTCCAGTGACCTATGCTCAGTAGCCACTTAAGAGTCTACACTGTGCCATTCCTAATGCTGTCGGCCTCCTGTAGACCTTTGAGCATCCTTTTCCAATTGTTTCCCTCTACCAGATCATCTGTGTTCGTCGTCCTATTCCAAGATTTTTCCCGGTGTTCCCCCTCATGTCTTTGGATTTCTCTGCTCAGATCTCTCCTGCTTACACTAATGCCCTGTATCTGATCTGGGCCCTTCTCATATTATTCTGTTGGAAGAAAGTGTCTATTTCTAACAAGTTCTTATTCAAGTAGGATTTACTTGCTTGACATACAAAACAGCCTGTGAAACACAGAATTGTGTATACCACAACTTACACTAGATAATTATAATAATTTCTTCTCCTATCAAGGCATTCTTGGACATTTTTATTAAAATCCACACAAGCATCCCCTTTTCCTTTTTTCACAGCTTTCCCCACAGTCATTGCATTCACAACACTCTACCCCAAACCAGCAGCGTAAAACTTACCAGGAAGACTGACTTTACCTTTCAGATAATTATGCTTATTTGCCATATTCATAGTTGCTTCTCATTTAATTTTCAGTATTCATCACCTATTCTACAGCCCATGCCCCATCAATGGGCCTCTTCTGCATTCCAGTTGATGGCAGCAGGAACCATCCTGCGAGAGCAACATAAATCTATTCCAGAGCAAGTGTAATTCCCAGCACAGAACCTAAGAGTCTCTACAGTCTTTCAGTACAGACTGAGAGTATACGTGCATGGAATATCCCTAGCTACCATGGAATGTGTAAAAAGGTCACAGTTAGGCAGGAGGTAAGGAACTGCAAGAGGTAAGGATCAGCAGGAAAGACTGAATAAAGAGAGGAAAGCTGCAATAGACACAAACTTCAGAGGACAAACACTGAAAGAGTCATGCTTGGGGTGATGGAAAAGAAGAAGCTATATACGTCTTTGTATAAAGATTTTATATATAGACACAAATGTATATATATAAAAAATATATATACACATACATATATAGCACATAGAATCCTCCAGAGTTGATCTCTGGGTTTCTTGGTTATCATATTCCCTTGCCTTTTCAAGCAGCTATGAAACCCACAGCTAACCTGTCTCTCCTGCTTATTTCTCTTAAGGAATAGCAGCCAACATTACTACTGCTGTTTATTTGGCCAGTTTAAGGGATAAACATATGCACCACAAATGTCAAGCATGGAGGACTGCCCATGTTGAGGTCAGTAGATTCTCAAACAATATAATTGCTTTTTTCATAAGAGTGCTTTAAAAAACAAGGCTACCGCTCTTCCCCAGCTAATCACATGGGAAAAGGAAAGAAAAATGACAGATATATTTAGAAGAATATTACCACTGCAAAATTAGAAGCATAAAATTAGCATATTTTAGGATTGCATTTGCCTATGCGACCTTAATTCAGTCCCTTGTGCATATTCAGGAGGCTAGACACGGAAATCCTAGCTTCCTTGAAGTGAGTGGGCTATTTGCCATGGACTTCAGAGATGCCAGTATTTCAGCCACAGTCTTCACCTACGTGCTTCCAAATTTCAGATGCAGGTTTTTTCCATGAGGTCCCTTCCTCTTTTGTTTACAGACTTGTCTGAATGAAAGTATTTTTTTCCCTCTATACGCAGTGCATGGCCCAGTGCCTTATTTACTGCACACATATAAAGACTACATTGAAAAGAAGATTTAAAAATCCTCATGGCTGTTTTTCATCACAAAACCATATCATTCTCCTGAGTTTTATATGCACTATGAATGCATCTTTAGACTGTTTTGTGAAGCACTTGCATTACCAGTTCTGTTTTGTAGACTGGAACCTGGAGCATAGAGAAGTACATACAGATTTGTCTAATGCCCACTAATTCTAAGATCTGAACTATGCATAGGTCTGGTTTATTCAGAATCTTCAGTGTTGTGTGTTTAGAGCAAAAGTTTCTGTTCATCTTAGTTTCTATTAAGAGTTCCCACCATTTCTGTAAACCGAGCTCCATTTATTCCAATTTAGACATCCAGAAAACAAAGTTCACTCAGATTAGTGGTCACCAATAGAAAGTCTGATATAATTGCCAAAACCATTGAAGGATATAGAGTAGAATTCAGAAATCTGTCTGCATTTCCTGAACTCATTACATAGTATGTGAGAGCTAAACCCAATGCTATCTTCTACCCATATGGAGTTTGAGCCTTCTTGTCTCACCTCACTAGGAAGTATCCTGCCTACAAACCTACAAACTATTGGACTGGTGCGTAAGAAAATGCAAAGCCAATAAAAAAATGCCAGATCGAGATTCACTGTCCCCTGCATGGGTAAAATATGCAATAAAGTCAATAGGAGTGCTGTCAGCCAAATGAGGACCCGATTTTGCTTGGGCAACACATATTTGCTGAAACATCACATGATGTTCAAGTGCAACTATGCATTAGGAATTAAGGATTTACTGATTTAACACTTGACTTGTTCATCCTTCTTAAAGCATTCCTATGACATCATCTTTAAATGTTCTCATTGATTAACTCTCTGAATCTGTCTCTGTGAGGCATCTCTACCCGTGGCTTTTGTGGATTGTTAAATTAAATGAATAGGTTAGTGACAAACTGATTGGGATTAATCAATTGACTAAAACTATTGCATGAAGAATGTGTGCACAGGACGGGCTTGGAAGTGGTTTCTACTAATCAGAAGTTGAGACATGCAGCTGCCACAGTACGTGGATGATAACAGAGATAACAAATAGCTTATCTAGAAGTTTATCTGGACCCAGGTGCATTCCATTCATATGCAAATGATTTGTCAGGAGCAAGTGCATTTGTTGACTCAATTGACTGCAATTGACCATAATGAGTTGAATCTCTTCCGAAAAGCATCGGCTGTGTATGTTAACCTGATGAAAAACATTACAGGTCTTGAACCTAAGCCATAAAAAGAAAGAGGCATTGAAAGAGATATTTGTGGGAAACTGCAGATAGGATTCTAAAACAGTGGTAGTAAATTGCTGAAAATGTGATGCATGATGACATACTCAAGCTATGAGAATTAACACAATCATTAAGCCTAACTGAGATCTCCCTATGAATCATCTGTTTGCTGTTAGCTAGCGATATCCGTAGCTTTTGCTTACAAAGAGTGAAGAACAGTATTACCTGAAACCCACTAAAAAAAAAAAAAAAGGCTAATTAATGTTAATGTTATGTCAGGGTCACTAATCCCTTGGGAGTGGACAAAGACGAAACATATGAGTCCTCATTGTGCAGGAAAAAAAAAAAAAGAATCATTTACGAGGAATCCAATTCACAAAAATTGGATTTAAAGGTAGCTGTAACTACTGTGGATATTCCATAATGCAAGTTTAATTAGTCACATTTTTCTGTATGGCAGAAAAATCTCCTGTTGCTGAAGGTATTTCTTACAACCTGTTTGAATACATTACTTAGAAATAAAAACCACAGAGAAACAATGATCTACAATGCTCAGTCCAAGGACCAGAGTGTTAGCCTTGGCACCTGGACTGTCACCTCTCCAGCTGCCCAGCTCCACAGGGCCTCCTGCCAGCTTCTCTCACTGTGCCTTACGGTATTCTCCACCCTACATAGCCACCAACACACAGAGCAGCGTGAGTAACAGGGATCCATTCATTGCACAAGTGCCTCATTGCATGGTCATGGAGGGAAAGGGCAATAACAGGCAAGGGTTACTGCTGCTCCTCAAACAAAGCGGTGTTCAGGTTCCCAAAGTGATCCCAAAGTGATAAAACCAAAAATGAATAGCAGGGAGGAGTCCAGATAGGAACAGGGCTCTGGGACCCAAATGTCAATGGACGTCCTCAGAAGACAGGACTATCCTACCTTTACATTTACATTCATGTACTTAGAAATCTGCACTACCAGCAAGCAAACATCTGGGTGAATATTTGCATCTGTACTGAACTCAGTATAAGGTAATACACTAAGTGCTCAGTCAAGGATGATTAGCGCAGCTGAAAGCCTGGGGGAACACCTTGCAAAGGTTAGAGTGTACTTGTGGTGACATTTTCAAATGCAAGATCAACAGTTATGTACCCTTCATAACATGCACAAGCTGTGTCTTCCTGCAAAGCCTGCCACAGAAGGAGGAGCACACGAAAAATCAGATAATTATAGCCTAGGGGCCCATTATATATTATATTAATTTCCAAAGCTGTTTTTGCAGAGAAGCCTTCTGCAACACCAATGCAGGTTTTGCTGGGCACCATTAATTCATGGATATGTTGTAACTGTGATTGAAAACTCTAAAATTGTTCCTCAGCCCTTTATTCAGGTAAAATTCCCATTTTAGCCAAGGGAAAGTTTTGCATAAAAAATATTAAACAAAGCAGGTCTCACATCTTTTCTGATGGAGACCCCACTTCTCGACCTTTGACTTGCCTTGGACATATGAGCATCACTCCTCATTTGAATTTCTAGAGGGCTCACAATGCTCGCAGAGCTGTCATACAGGGCTCATAATCCTACACAGGGCATCTGCTAAGCAGACAGCTTAGTTTGGACACGACTGAAACCAATGATCACACCAGTGACCGGCTACTCCACTATGTCTCAATATTATTCCTGCTCCAACATAAAAACTGAGAATATTTTATTGCCTGCACTGCAAAAGTTACAGGTGATTTTCTTTTTTTTAACTCAATAAGGACCTTTTGCCAATTCTTATTTACTGCTGTGAAGTCATCAGTCAGTGACTGAGTAAATGAAGCTACATTCTAAAATATATTTTTGGTCATTTATTTTGACAAGCCAGTGATAGTTTAGTTTCCACCATAGTGTACTAGAGAATGAAAATAGCTAGCAAAAAAAAAAAAAAAAAGAATGAATGAAACAAAAAAAAAAAAAAAAAAAAGGTCTGATCTCACCACAGAAAATGAGAAAAAAGATTGAGAAAGACTTACTGGGTTTGTAAAAATAGAGGGAGAATTGATAAGCTCCTTCCCCAGTTTTACCTTTCTTTTGAATTGGAGAGGAAATCACCTCTAGACACAAGAATGGGCATTTTAAACTGAATACACACATCAGAACTGAAACCTTTCAGTACACAAACCAATAACCTCCAAAGGCAGGGCAAAAGCTGGGACTGAGGACTCTAAATCTCCAGTGCTCATCCCCGACTGAGAAAAGAAAAAGATGTATTTTATGCCTGATTATTCCACTCTATTTAGATTCCATAACTTAATTTACAAGAACTTCACTCAGAGACACAAAACAGAAGAAAAACTAAGATGGAAGCATTTGGAGGTCTACTTCAGTTAACATTAGTTCTGTGCATACATTCTGGATTTTCACAAGCTTACCTGTAGTAGCGCTGGAAACTGTTGGCCACTGCTGATCAGGCCCTCCTGGTCCTCCACGTAGGACTCCTGCCTCCTCCATATGCACAGCACTGAATAAGCATATATCATAGTTAGATTATACAGTTCCCCTCTGCCCTGGGCTTTATAACTTTTCCCTTTCTTGCTACTCTTCAAAGGTCATAACTGTTTGTTGCTGTGGAACTACTACTATAGTATTGCATGACGCTAACAAATTCTGCTGGAGCATTGGAGAACTACCTGTTTTGACTCACAGAAAATATCTTGGATTATTCACTAAAACACAGTCATGGCATAATTTATCAAACAAACATACCTGCAGGACACTTTGTTTTCACTGACTGAAGTCAGTAACAATGAAGTTACACACCTTCTTTGCTGTTATGCTGTATTAGAATTAAAGCAAATAATAAAAAGTTTTTGGAGTTAGTTCTGAGCTTTGGCCATTTTGCTATTTTAGCAGATCCCACTTTCCTGGGTTACTGCATGCTTCTCGTGAGCAAATAAGAAAGAGAAATACATTTTTCTCAAATGCAGAAACTAACACAGCAAATTTTACAGTGTCACATCGTGAGCATTTGGCCTTGAAAACACCAGATTGGGTATTAGCCAGCACCTTACGTGGAAGGAAGAAAAATCTGCTACTTTTAATGCACAACTAGGCACGTATTTGTGTGCAGTTCCTTAGAGAAATTAGAGGGATTCAGTGACTGTCCCCCTGTCTCTGCTCATCTGCTTCTCAGCTCCCTTCCACTCTCACACTTGAACTTAATGGGCAATTTCAACCAAATACCACAGATATCAAGGGTCCTACGAATACCAAATTTCTACAAGTTCTATTAAAAATCAGCATTTTATGAAAATTATCAGCTGGGCAGGTCACACAGGCTCAGGTTTCAGGTAAGGATGGGGGCTGTTGATGTGAGAGAACAGAGGAACAGATCCAGTTTCCCAGAAAGGCTTCATTAGCTCCCCTGCTTGTCGGATGAATTGCTTTAAATGAACTCTGACTTTTCATTAATTGTTCAAGTAACTTCAGGCAAGATCTTGTCCTCTGTATAGAAAGGAATGTGGATCTACAGGATCACATTTGGAATACACAGGAGCCTGACTCTGAGGACCAGTAGATAAGGTAGATAAGATGCTCAGGTAGGCAGGAGAATTCCTGCTTCAGGATCCTGCTCCCCAGACTGTTTATTCATTTTGCAGTAAGCAGTCAGGGATTAAAAGAAAAAAAAAAACCACACAAACCAACAGCAGGAACATAAAAGAAAGAAACCAGTTTGCCCCAACAGGCCACAGAATCAAGCTTGCTCTTTCTTCCTTTCCTTCTGGTCCTTGAGGTTTAGGTTCCTTTTTACACAGCAGCCCAAAGTCGGCTGGAGAGGTACACTGTGCCTTCACACACATGAAGCACAGTCTCAGGGACAGACAGTCTGAATTTGAGTTTTGGACTTCAACCTTATGAAGACTCTTCAGCCCTGTGAATAACAAATTAAAGGTGATGAATACAGTCCCATGGCACCAACAATTTTGGGAAAAGCATACCATCCTGCACTTTGTAGTCCCACTAGGAACTACTGCAGCCTTATAATTGCATCTAAACCTGTAAGGCAGTCTTACTAATCATGTAAAATTACACCTGAATATATAACCAGTTTTCCAGTCTGCACAGGAAGGGAGAGCAAAGATTTTATTTAGGGTCTACAAAACCAACTTTATTATAATCCTTTTTTTTCCAGGTGTGCTGAGCAGCAAATTATAGCAGAGACTGCTTGTGATGTTAGGCAAAGGACTTTCAAAGATGTCTTAAGAGATTTGGACGCAGCCTCACTTTTCCTTCTTTAAAAACCCATCTCATATCTTCAAAATCTGCTTTAAACTGTGTTAATCATCTTGATTGCACCATGTGGTTAATAAACTGACTGCAGGAGCAACATACTTTTATAGTAACGAGAGACAAGAAGATGGAAAGCGCATCAATGCCGCAGGCAATCTATTGAAACATATCAGCGTAAATGATTACAGAGAGCTTTAAAGTAAACAAAAAGTGCATAATCACAGTTAAATAATTCAATAATTGGAACAATTATGCCTTGACAGTCAATGTATAAAAAGGCAGAAGGTAAACAAAAAAAGCACAGATCTATGGTAGTATAATAATAGCATGAGATGCAGTCAGACTGAAGCTATAACACTTGGAGATTGGAAGTGACAGCAGCAGAACTCAGGTGGCTTTCCATCCCAGTGTACAGATACCACCAGTCTAGGGCATCACAGGAGCCAGACAGCTTTGTCCTTTTCACAGAGGACAAACACAGAATTCCCCCTTCATGTGGGGAGACACAATACGTACCTTTGCATTCCTGCCCTTAGGGATGCAGAGTAGCGCCAGTCAGGATTGGGGTGTTTTGGCTGTAGAAACAAAAGCCCAGGAAAACGGTGTTAATGCATGTTAAGAGTGCTGAAAAGCATATGCATCTGGCTAATTTAGTCAGGGGAGTCTATATGGAGCTACTCAATTTTTGTGAACATTCAGAACGGCCAAATCCTTCTACAAATCTAAAAAAAACTTTCAGACACACAGAGAGTGTCTATGTAATAGAGAAACTTGTTTGCATGCCAAAGCCTTCGGCTTTTCCTCTGCTGGGGATTTTCTTATAGCAGGGGAACGGCTGCACTGAGGGTGAGAGGAAAGCCCCTTTGCTCTTTTTTTTTCAATTTGAGAGGTGCAGAGATGATCTCTGTGGAACGACATTTAATGCTGGAAACTGGCAGACATTCCTCAACATTCTGGGTATAGGAAATAAAACCATCACAAATCCATAAAGCACATTGTTTGTTTACCTGATAAGCTGAGGAAACTCAGTGCTCCTGCACTGAAGAGCATCCGCCTGAGGATGTATAAAATAGAGCCCCCTGTGTAGGGGACATGTAGGGTCATCTGTCTGCTGTGAGGTTTCTGCTGGCATTTAGCATACCGCAGAGGACTGCACTAGATTGTATCAGATTTGCAGACTGCAGCAAGCCTTTTATCAAAGGCAAATGTGCTCTTTTATAATATCAAGAACATTCTCCACATTCATGAGAGGGCATAAAAGATAGAAGAGGAAAATAGCCAGCAATACCCTTTGACCAACAAACCTCAGCACATGCTGACCTGCTTGGAATGGCTTGCTAAATAAAAAGATAATGAAGAAATCCTGCGTTGATCAAAAATTGCTCCAGAAAATCTCTTTTGCATCATCAGGGGACCACCACAATTATTTTCAACTATAGCAATGAACGCAAGTTCAGATGCTTTAAAATTAGGCCCTCAGCACATAACAAGGTTATTTCTCAGCATTCTCAAGGATTATTCTGTAGGTGATATTGTAGTCAGGGTTTATCTTCAGGCACTTAAATTCAAAGGGAGAACCTAGGTCCAAAAGCATAATGGACTACACTCATTCCTGGTGTGTCTTGTACAGTGCCAAACACACAAATAATATATGACAGTAATGGTTTGATTCTCTTCAAGCTATTGGAGGCAGATCAGAAATGAATTTGGTTCCATTACTTGAAAGAGAAAAAGAAAGTGTTGAATGCTCTGAATTATTTAATGCCAACTCTTTCCTCTTGAGGTTTGGGGTATGCTTTTCCCTGGATCAATAGGTTTTATTCAAATAAAAATGGAGCAATTACAACTTACACTATCGCTCTATCACCATATTTCCCAAGTCCAGCATCATTCAAGAGTGAGATGATCTTGGATGATGCGCATTCCAGTATTCTTTATGGTCTGAGTTAGACAAAAGGGAGGTGGCTGCTGTTTGCAACCACACATTAAACATCTGTGCTTCCTTCCCATTTAGACCCCAGTTCTATGGCATGCTGAGGTTCTGCTAAGTTTAGCAGAAAGTGGCTTAACAAGGAACCCCTTATGCATGGTTCCAGTATTTTCTGATTCATTCTGGTTTGGCTCCAGTCCCAGGGACGTCAAAGCAACTCTAAAGTCAAACACGCAGTAACAGTCAATGAAAGAGGATACAAAATAATACACACTGATCAGACCCCCTCCTGAGTTTGCCTTTCTTGATGTATGAAGGGTGCTGCCACCAGATGATTTGGCTTTTCCTCTGCTGGGGATTTTCTTATAGCAGCGGAACTGCCGGGCTGTGGGTGAGGGGAAAGTCCCTTTGCTCTTTTTTGCAGTTTGAGAGGTGTGGGTTACTAATTTGTACTGGTTTAGAGGCAGTGTGAGGAGGAGGAATCTTACCACTGTCCCAGGCAAAACACAGATGAAGTGAGATTACATCAAAAAGCTGGAAAAGTCTGACACGAGTTGGGTAGGATTGAGAAAAGAGGAAAACGGCCACTCACTCACAGTATATAGATTTTGTTTTTTCAGCTGAGAGCTTTCCAGCTTTTGGCTAGAAGACAAAAATCTATGTTCTGTTGCAGTGGGAACTTTCAGAGACCAGATCATAAATGGGTGATGACAGCAGGAGAAACTCGTCAGTTAATTCATCATTCATTCACTCCGCATGCACAGACCAACATCCACCTTGTCAACATAACACAAAGAGCAGCAATTAGGAGATTGTAGTATTTTCAAAGATTACTATCCAGAAGCCGTGGCATCTTGTGGCTATCCTGAAATGGTTCTCTATTTCCTATTACTCTTCAGGCAGGGCCGTAGTGCTGCTCCCAGCAGGGCAGAAGAAAGAAGAAGGGGACAGGATCAGAAAAATATACTCTGGAAATTGAAAGATCTATTGCACACTTGACTTTCAGACACTTTCAGGGGTTGTTTTTTTGTTTTTAACTGTGAAAATTTCAATGTCTTGGAATTCTCTACTTTTTGAAGTCTTCACAGGAAAAACAGGAGGAGCAGGCAGTTGGGCAGCAGCCTGCTTTTGTCCAGACCTGTTCTCACCCAGTTTTACCATGTGCACACTGCTCAACTGGGAACTTTCAGACCTCAGCAAGAGACACATGTTTGTCCCCAACATGTGTTATCACAAGTCAATGTCCTGCAACTGGCAAAATTGGTGAAATTCCAATTTTGTCAGTGTAACTGGCTTCCCCTTTTGTGCTGCTGCAGTCTGTAATTCTTTAAGATCCCCTGGTCATGAGAGAAAAGCTGTTTCAATACACCTTTAAATGAGATTGGGCAATTCGGAGTGAGAAAAGCAAAAAAGTGGCACAAAAAAAGTGTGATACAAGTGACAGTATAGTAGAAGAGGCAAACCTGTTCAGTAATACCTTTTCACATTTCAGATGCAGCAATGCTCCTTCTTATAGATCCATCAGGCATTCACAGCCTGCATGTTTGGGTTGGCTTATATCTCCAGCTATGAACAGTCCACCTTTACAAGGCCATCCACTGAAACCTGTCACACTGACATGTGCTGTCACACAGCACACAATCACCATGTCATGACATGACGTGGCCCACCTCAAAGTAGAGCAGTGTCTTCAGCACAGTCCCAGGGGACAGGAATCTGCACCGGAGTTGTCAATTGGCTCCCCTGCAAAGCCCTGTCACAGGCTTTGCTGTGAGAAATGTAGCTGTGTCATAAATCAACACCACCAGGACAAGGTACAGCTGGCCAGGAAGCACGAGTACAGAAAGGAAGCATAAGTACAGAGAGGAAGCACCAAGAGGAACACAAATTCTGAAGTAGTCCAGATGCTTCCCAGTTGTATATCCCCACAATTTCACTACGTCACACAATGCTGACAAAGATGTTACTGTTCCTTTTACCTCCCCAGCACACAACTCATCACAAGACCCTTTTTATCACATGCCAGCCCATTCTACTAACTTTAAGGTAATCTTCCTTCCCTTCCATTTCCCTCAGAGCTTTTTGGAGGCTGTGTATCAAGACCAGTTGTCCTGTCCTTACCACTCATCATGGGAGGTGAGGGAAATCACATGATCCAGTACGGAAGAAATCAACCATTCCCTGTTTCTCTCATCACCTGCTTTTTCTGATTTAGTAACAGCATGCATCATCATAGTTGTGAGATGAGTCAAAAATCTATCCAGGTGCCTATAGTTGTGACTGCACCAGGTGAACAGCTCATGCCAACAGTTTGCTCCTGCTGGTTCTTCCAGGCACTAGGGTTACAGTCTGCCAACCACATAACCACAAGCATTAATGTCACTAGTCATAAACAACCAACCCAATTTGAAAGTCTAAAGAACAGAGTGAATGTATAATATAAAATGGACCCACCTCAATAGCAAAAAAGCTCATGCAAAATTTCACACAGTTGTTTGCAAATTGTACAGCATGGGTTAATGTGAGAATCATTTCATTGGTTCACAGAGAATAAATTTAATTGAAAACACATTGTTACAAGCATTTTGCTCAGTCCTCCTTTTTAGCTAATACTTAAACACAGTAAGGATTTGTCCCCGGGATAGAAGGAATTTCTAAAATTTTTTAAATTTGTCCTGATCCTGTGTTCATGAAAAATCAATGCAAAGCCTCCCATTGACTTCAGTGGGTGTTAGAACAGGGCTTGGTTGAGGTAGAGAAGTGCGACTCAAACATTTACAAACATTTACCAGATGATGGGACTGCTAAAAGCATCCCACTCCATTCCTATTTCCACACAAGCACATGACAGAATGACATAAGGTATATTTATCAAATATATCTGCTTTGAAGCAATAATAAAAGCCTTTTAGACCCCCTGACCGCATACAGCTCTGTTTATTTTCCAGTGGCACGATGTTGACAGATATGGAGAAACAGAGACTTCTATTCCTGCTTTCCTTCTGTAAATGTTTAGCATTAATTTGATGTGGAAAACAAACTATTTATAGTCTGAACATGTGTTTATCATACAAGAATTCAGAATGGAAACTGGAAAAGGGCGTAATTCAGAAGCCCAGAGATTCTCTTCCTGGCAGTGTTCATTTGCATTCCTAACTCTAAGAAAACTAAGGTGAAGGGAACAGGCAAGTGCTTCTGTAAAGTATATTTAATGAGATCCAAGAGAAGAAAAACTCCTCTGCTTAATATTGGATGCAAATTTCTGCTGGCACAGCAGTAAGCATCAAACCGAGAGTCTGACTGGCCTGAAGCACAGAGCACTGTCCCTGCTTTGCAGAACAGGATTGGATACTGCCGCTAAACAAAAGAACGAACATTTATAGTTAACCTTTACAATGTCAGTGGGGCTGGAGAATTTCTTAAAGGCTTAAGTTCTTGAACTGAGATCGTAAGATATTCCACCATTAATACCTTTAAAGCCTCTGTGAGAAGTCTCTTGGAAAGACTGCTCCAGACAATGCTGTGGGTTTACTAGATTTAGACACTTCAAAACATGCTTGCGTTTTAAAGCAGTATCAAGATGTGTTTAACTCAAGTATTGTTTGTTTTTTTCGATGTGTTTAGCAAGCTGGTTTTGAAGTGTAAAACACAGAGGAAGAGCCAGAAGCTGAGCAAACAGCAGTAAAACTCCAGCGAACCCCTGGGTCTTACCATTACTAATGTGCAGCTTTTGTTCTTTCTGAAAAGTGTGCATAGAGCACAATGCAAATTTATTTATGAACATTGTGTGAACCATCATATTTTGTTAGTCACGTGTCACCACACAAAAAAGGGTACAAGGAAATGTATCATCAGAAGAGCTGATATCAAGTTCTATCAAGTATCCAGACTGCCCACTCATCATTAGCGACATGCCAAGCTGCCTTCTGGGGCCGAAAACTCCGATTAAAACATATGTTGGTTTGATCGTTATTCCCTGCATTGAAAGGAAACGATTGTCATGAGACGCAAGACATAACGGACGAGCTTAACCGCACAGAATATAACAGAAGGGAGAGATGAAAAGACAAACCGAGGCCCAGACACTACTCAGACATCACTCGGCATCTTCACAGGCATATGAGGAAAGGGACTCCAGACCACAGCACTGAAACCTTTCCTGAAAAGGACAGATCATCACTGCAGCAGTGCCCAGTAACAAAATCACGTCTTTGCACACACCCCCTTCACATCTGCGTGCACCCATCTCTCAAAAGGCAGGAATCCAGGCTGCCCATAACCTCGTACAGGGCCAGCAATGATGCCACAGGATTTTGCTCTCT
>VUYV01000835.1:52354-104597 GCA_008711295.1 Anarhynchus alexandrinus | reverse complement strand
TCCATGATCTTGCCAGGCACAGAGGTGAGACTGACTGGCCTGTAGTTCCCCGGGTCTTCCTTATTTCCCTTTTTGAAAATGGGGGTTATGTTTCCCCTTTTCCAGTCATCAGGAACCTCGCCAGACTGCCACGACTTCTCAAATATGATGGCTAGTGGCTTAGCGACTATCATTTAAAAAAGGGGTTGACTCTAAGCCTTGGAAGAGACACTGCGTGCTGTAGGACTGGCGTGTGATCTATACTAACTCAACAAAGAGCCAATAAAGGCAGGCACTACAATGGCATCCTGCAGATAGTGGTTATCTGTCTGCTCAGCTGCTGCTTCAGCTGAATCCTGCTGGAACGGAGAAGCCCAAAGCTTTCTGCTGCCTCCCATGGGTGTTGCCTTACAGCTGCTCTCATCCCCTTGCCTCTGTGCCCGACTCCAGGAATGACAGTGCAGCTTGCCATTTGGATTAGGGCCCAGCCAAAGTCACTTACAGTACCAGCACATCTATACATTGTTTAGTTTATTTCTTTCTTATTTAGGAGGAAAAGGGACTAATGTGTTTTAAAATCTAGAGTGCATACAGGACATTTCTTGGAGCCTACGGGTAGCCTTCATTACACCAAGTGTTTTGGATGCCAGTAACATCTCTGTATTGTCACTTTTCTTGTTGTACCACTCAAACCAAATGCTCAGTGCTGATTTCAGAAGCAGCTGTGTGGAATGACCAGGGAAATGCCAATGTCATCTTGCATCATTTTCATTAAGTCTTGAGATGACACAAAGTATCAGTGGATTGGTTTTGTGGATCTGGGTTACTCGCCCAGAGGGAAGTATATATTTGGAAAGTCTACACTACCCAACTTGCTGCTGTAATGAACAGAAATGGATGTTGCCACCATCTGCTTTTCTTGATAGCAGGAACAGATCTTTCTGTTCTCCTGCTCATACTGGTTGTACAAAATATGCTGTCTGATACACGCATCTTCAAAAATGGCAGCATGGAAAGCAAAACCTGTTTCATTTTGTGAAACCTGTTGAATGATCATGCAATATCTGCATGTTTTACCTGCTGTTTGAAGCCACAGTTCTTGTGAAAAGATGGAGGTCAACTATTGTTCTTCTGTGATAGCAGAGGGTGCTGTGTCTCTCTGGGTACACGGTGTGAGCTGGAAACATGTTGCTTCATAAAATCGTGAAGTTGTGAATATTACATTGAAAGAGGTCTGGAAATGTTGGTTTGTGTGTCCCAGGACTGGGGCTGGGGACTGTGCTGGCAGACTCATGGCAGAGGTTTATTTAACCTGTATCTAAAAACTTCTCAGAACAAATATAATCCCAAAGGCAAACCCTTCTAAGACTTTGTGTGCTTCCACATGTCCTCAGTGTGGCACTTCGTGAGGCCAATCAACTACTAGACAGAAATTATTTTCTGTAAACACCATCACCTGTATGTCATGTGATAAAAGCTTATCTGTACACCTACAGAAGAGCACAGAAAGGCAACAGCACATGAAAGGGAGCCCAAATAGCACCCTGCTCTGTGTCCTCCCAGGCCCATCCTAGGAGCCATCAGCTCACCACAGGCCCATCTCCAAAATCCCAGAGGAACACAGAACCCAAAGGCAGGTGGGAACCCAAATTAAGGATTCAAAGGAAGGGACACCCTGTCTCAGCCCCTCTCAGGTCTGTCCCAGGAGTCTGTATGGGGTGTATATGTGTGCTCTGTCTGCATGTGCCTACTGGGTATATGTGCTCAGCCTTGCTGGTGGTTGGACACTAGCATGGAGCTCTGTCAGCCTCATCTCTCTCGGGCTGCTGGATCCAGCACAATATAGTTTCCCAATACATCATACACATAATTTCTTTTAAAAATGAGGTTAGACAGATTTTTCTTACAGAGCTACATACAGGTTAAACGCCCATAAACTCAGAACAAAATAAATAGAAGGAAAGTCCATACAGCTTGCTCCTGTCACATCTGATCATATTATAAGGACAAGAAATATTTAGATAATCAGAATTAAATTTGATCAGGAAACTCTAAACTGCACACATCCAACTTGACAAACGTTGTCACCGTCTTTATTTTGTCTCATTCAGTAGATGACTATCCCAGCAGTTCTGTGCAACCTGCTGCCACGTGATCATGCTTGTCCAGCAAACTTCAGAGTACAGCGTAAAATTTCTGCAGCAACAAAATGTTTTCCAAAAACTCCCATGAGATTTATTTCTTAGGTGTGAGATCTAATGGAATGACTATGTAGTTTGGTATTTTGCTGTTTTTACTGGCCTAATTTCGGAGATTAAAGGGAGAAGATTCATACATTTGATGGCATTCACATTTGTATCCAGCTTAGTTTATCTGGTGGCTACAAGTGTACTTCCAAGAGCCATAAAAAGAGAAGAGGCTTTTATTTTAAGGATTTTTGGGTAATAGAAGGAATTAGTCAGAGGTTTAACTTTGCAGTGTCTCTTGCTGACTTGCAAAACTTCAAGTACTACTAATATCTATATAGCTTTTTTTTTCTTAAGCAAGGCCAAATTATTCAAGTGAGCCTGTTTGGAACAGAACCATAAAAATATTTTTTTCCTGCAGCAATGTTACAAGTGAAGATGGGAACACAAAGAAATGGATGATTAAGCAGCATAGTACCAAGCCTAAAACAATAAAGTGTAATTGCCACCTACTAAGTAAGAAAAGAATTTCAAGATTGTTTTTATTCTCATTGATTTCCTTCTGTTTTGCTGGATTCTGGTCTTGGAAAGAAGAAAAATAAAAACTGTGTTTTCTTACTCTTCTCTCTGTGGATCACTGTGTCTTAAGCCTGCATTTTTTTTTCCCATGCAAGAATATAACTTTTTAATATTTATGTATTATCTTCTACCAATCAAAAACAGAGCTATTAATTATCATAATTTAAATTAATTATACTGTTAAATGGTATGTAAAATTAAGAGGTTTTTAAATATCCTCTTTTCATCATACTTGCTTCTCATTTCTTCTTTTAAGAGCTGTTCTGCCAACAGAATAATGGACTACATTTTAATCTTTGTTCATGATTTTGGATGAGTTACTGCATAGCCATTCCTTTCTACAGCACGCAGGCAGAAATACCTTAGAGTTCTGTCTGACACAAATGCTGTTGTTTTTTTTTTAAAATGTTTCCTTCACCTGTTATAGTGTAGACAACAACTATGTGTATTTAATTCTAAAACCAGTTTGAACAAACGCTGTAATTAAGAATTTCAATGTGGAGACTTCAGGAAAAAAGTAAGATTCTTACAGAAAGCAAATCTCACCTCCAGTGAGATATACGGAATCTTATTTATTTTTAGTGCAATGACCCCAAATGATCATAGCATTCAATTTCTTGATTCCTTTTAACCTGTTTAAACTCTGGGCTGTTGCCTTGTGAGATTTTATATTTTTAAAGACAGAAGTGGAAAACAAACAAAACCCTTCGGTTTTTTTTTGAAATCAATACATGTTTTTTCTGAGTAAGAAATAAAAATTAAATCAATTATTAGTTTTAAGAAGATTTGTCTAACTCATTGATGCTTTAAACATGATTCCGGACATATTAGGCTATGGTCTCAGCTTTCTGTATATCAGACTTACTGATAAAGTAGATTACGTTTTCCCCATTAAAATGTAAGTAAATATCAGTCATGACTCTCATATATGTTTGTGTTTGTTAAGAAGAATTAACAGGACAAGAGTCCTTGTTCTCTGATCATCCAGAACAAGAAAAGGTTGAAAAGAGTCTTTGTTCCCTTTCTGGCAGAGGATGCCCAGTTTTCCATCCCATAGAAACTGAGATGAAGCAGGATGAGAGGAAGCTAGTGTACGTCAGTATATATCCCCAAAAAAGATAACACAAGATGTGGCCTAGGCACAGGTGGCTGGAAGATGTCTTGCAATTACCGGTTTAGACACAGCCCTGAAGACCATGTCTGCCCCTGGGGCACAATGCTAGCTACTCCTTCGCCAGCCTAACCATCTGTCTTAGAGAGAGGGTGGAACCAGATATGCTATTTTTTCCATATAATTTGTAACTCAGAACTGTGCCAATACAATATATCACCTTCCACGTGTGTACTGAGCCTTACAGGGTCTCTTTTCTTGCCCCCTATCGCTGAACTGTTTCCTGTTCAATGCAAGGGGTTCATTCCCTACCACGCGCTTGCTCCCCTCTATCAGCATATTTTAGAGACAGGGACCGCTTGCCTGGTCTCCCTTTGGCAGGCTGTTCTTGCTGATTCGTTATTCCCACCCTCTTGGGTTGGCCTGGGATGCCATAGCAAATAGCATCTTCCCCAGCTGCGGTCTGACTAGGTGAGAGAGAAAGGGCTTATATCTTCTGCTCTACTTTAGATATATGGCCGCTGTCTAAAGCCTACACATTGCCTCACTGACTGCAGCGCTCCTGAGCGTGTAACTTATTTCAGCTGTTTGCCTAGGTGCTTTATACTGCTCTGCATGACTCATTATTTGTACTGCGGGACTGCCTACAGCAGTAGTCTGCAAATCAGGAATTACAACTGGAAGCAGAGCGATAGTCGGAGATATAAGGGAGTGTTATAAGAAATGCAGTTGTTTTTTACTGTATTTGCAGTTGCGTGTCTGGAGGCGAGCGAGAACTGAAGCTGAAATCATAAACAATTTGGGAATGAAGCCTATGGTCTTAGTAATGACTAAATCCTAATAGGCAAGGTACAATAGAGATAGCACTTGGAGACAGAAATATATGGCTTACAATCTATGCAGCTATTTATATAATTTAAAAAGGTGGGGGTGAAATGGTATCCCTTCACCGATATAATGAACAGTCATATAAAGGTTTGAGAAATAAATGTCAAAGATGTTTCGGCCAAAGACCAGAAGCATTCAACTTCTCTGGGAGATTCCTAGTGTGGGTTTTCACAGAGGTGAAGATAAAATTTGTCTAGATGGACACGTTGCAGTCTGAGCCTCCATTCAGGAAGCTGATGCATTGCAAACTGTTAAGTAGCAGTGTTTCGGTAAATCAAATAAATGTCTAATCAGTACCTATGCATTATGCACAGATACTTCATGTTGTCAACAAAAGGATTCAGGATTTGTAGAGGCTTTAACACTCTTTTTTTTTTTTACCTATCAAGAAGAAATAATCTGATGGGTTCATTCCTCATTTTCAAAGGGTCCTCGGGGTATAGCTGCAACTATGCTAGTTACAATTCAATTAAGTGGCAATCTATGCAGAATAAATTACTGTTATCTACTTATATTTAGAGTTTTCACATTATCTGTAAAACCTCACCAAAGGACAAAAAAGTCTTAGGAATTTTGAAATTATTCATCAAATTAGGTTTCTAGTGTTTCAAGTTTTAAAATCCTTCCCCATGTTGTAGTTTTGACTGTAAAATCATTGAATTGCAAAACTGCAATAATATTCCGATTTTCATTCTATCTTTTAATATAAATTAGTTGTTTATATAATCTCAAGTCCGTAAATACGTATATATTTTTTTGGCTTGGGAAGCAAGCTAAATCAACAAGATCTGAATACATGTACAATATTAGCAGGACAGATCAATATTAGTATTATTTATTAACAATATTACCACGTGTTAGAATTGGTATAGTTCCTATGGACAGCTGCCTTGCACCAAACAGAACAGAGATGTTCCCATACCTGGCATAATAGCATCTTCATGGTAGTCAATTTTTTTCTGAGCATCCCCTCCCAAGATAGCACTGTGCTCTCACCAGTCTTCCTCTAACATTCTCTTCAGTTTTAGGCAAAAACAATAATTAATGGTAAGACTTGAGCAGTGTACAGCCAAGTACTGAACCATGCTTCCTCTTCTCATCTCTGCCTGTTACTTGCTCTCTGATCTTCAGCAATTCCTCAGATTGTAGGTAAAATTACATGTTATGAAAACTATGA
The DNA here is from genome assembly GCA_008711295.1 of Anarhynchus alexandrinus. Classification (NCBI taxonomy): domain Eukaryota; kingdom Metazoa; phylum Chordata; class Aves; order Charadriiformes; family Charadriidae; genus Anarhynchus; species Anarhynchus alexandrinus. The sequence continues at coordinate 98,677 of VUYV01000835.1, read as the reverse complement.
TACATATGTCTACTGTTTCAAAATAGATTAATTTAATTCAGATTCGTGGTTTCATGAGACTCTCAAGATCTTTGGTCTAAACAAACGTCTGCTAAAGCTAATTTAGGGCACCAACGGTTCCTCTACAGGAGCCATTATCTCTAGTGGAAAACCTTTCAAAGTGTCTATACTTTAAAAAATGCTAGAAAAAAAAAGTTAAGAAATACTGATTTAAGGTTAGGTCCACGCTATCTTTTTTATGATACGGTGATTCTAGTTGCAGATATTAGTGTTGTAGCTGTGAGGGTATGAATTCTGGAAGAAGAAAGAATATCTTCGTTAGATAAACTTCTATACTAAAAATATTGATACATTTTTGGAGATAAAACTTGCCTATTTTCTGTAAGCTATGTCAGTTGGTCTAAAAAATTACTGTATTACCTAAAAACCCCACAATACTTGGAAGTACAGTTTTCTATAATATTTCTAGTTGTAAATCTTAATGTAAACACAACTACGTAGGGGAAAAAAACGTTTTTGCGAGTGCATTTTCGTTTGTTGGAGTGAAGCTGGATATGTTACGCTGCCGAAAGATGTATCTAACTTAGAAACTTGTTACAGCTGTACAATAAATCTTTTTCTAATGTCAGCTAAGCCTATGATCTTTCATTTCCCTTCACTTCTCTTTTCCTTTCCCGGGATTGTCCCGGTTTATTTAGATTTGGGTAGTTCTCATTGCAATTACACTTCCAAGAATTTTACAGCACCAGCCCTTTGCTGAAATCGTAATGCATCAAGGATTTGATGGCTTCTCAAACAAACTTTTTCTCGACTGAAAGCCTTTCTGCGGGAAAGTTAAAGAAAGTTAGTTAAAATGTTTCAACAGATCGATGCTGTGGCAGTGCGCGAAGTTTCAACTATAGAGGGATTTACAGATCAAAACAAAAAGCCAAACATTGTGCGGAGTTAAACAAGAGTCCTCGGAAGAGAAAGACTTGTTTCTCACTCCAGTAAACAAATTGGCAGCTACATTCAGCACAAGTAGAAATTTCTTGCAGGCCTTCAAAAATAGCTCATGTGGCAAACATCTCATTAGCTCTTCTGGGAGACCCCAAATATGCATAAACTTGTGCAATGCATGACAATAACAAAGAAATGGTACAACGACTCCAACAATACTCTAGCTCCCACATCCTTTAGTCTGACAAATATGTTGTTAAGACATGGATGAGTATACTTGCTTAAGATGGTATAGAGGGACCTCGCACGAAATCTCATTTAACTCCTCTTGCTTTTGTGAGGGGACATGACATCTGGTTTCAATCGCTTTCTCAAATTTAATGAGAAAGGTGTTTTTTTTCCCTTGGGGCAGTAAAGGAACCCTTACCTTCACCAAAGTCTTCCCCCCTCACCCCATGCCAGGCCTTTGGCCATCCCTTGAGCCCACAGTGAGGGCTGTGCCGCACTGCCTGACCTCGCTCTGCTCCGGACCTGGGAACCCACATGCAGGTCTTTCTCCTTGCACAAGGTTTTGCAGGAGTAGGTGGAAACCTGGGCTGGGTTTACAGCCAAGTTTCAAGAAGGAACACTGCTAGCAGTTAATAGACACGTCTAAACATTTTTCTCTCCTGTCATCTTTTATTTTGTCTACGTGGGTATAATATATCAAAATGATGAAAAAGGATGCCATATTAAATTGCCTTAAGAAAAGTAAAAAAAAATAAATTATTATATTTGTATTATTGGCATAGCCATGATATTTATGCAAGACTGTGCATGGGGGAAACAAGCAATATCTTTGTAAACAAAAGATTCATGACCATATACTAGTAATGCAAGAAAAGAGAGGAAAGAAGAGGAAAATATGGGGTGAAGATTTAGTTTGGTCCAAAACATGAACAAGTCTGGTTTAGCTCCAGAGAAGAACTTGTGTGACTAAAAATATGTCCTGTTTTTGTCCAGTAATATCAGTTGCTTAGTAAAATACTATTTCTCTCTACAAACCCACCTCACTATTATTTGTTAAGCTCTATCTTTTGCACAGGGCAAGAAGAGGAAAACTGAAGCATTCTAAAATAATATAGCCAATTGTGCTATTGCTTGAATCCATTTATAGACAGTATAATTGCATTCAAAATGAAAAGAGAAGGTCTTTGTGTTACATTCAAATATGCAAGAAAAAGCACTAAGGAGCTCTGACACAGAAAGCAGTATGCTCCTTTCCATCCACTAGATAGAGCTAGGGGACTTCATGCGTCGGTGCAAAGTTCTTGGCGTGGCACAAGCGTTTCTTCTGCCAGGAGACCTGGTGCCCCTCTGTACTAGTCTGGAAATATAAACAAACACGTTTTCAGAACTGGGTAGGTCTCCGTGTTTGAAAGCTCATTTCATATCATATGTTGAATCTCATGTTGGGGGCAGTGAAATAGAAAATAGTATTTTCCTTCTTTTATCCTTTTTAATTTTTATATTTGTAGGATACCACCTTGAAACCTCTTATTATGCATTTATTATTATGTGTTAGTGTTCTTCGTATTAATAGGGGTATTTCAGGTTCAAATCTTACATCAGACATACCTTTTTGCCTTACCTGACAAAATGACTAGGAAAACAGATAATTTAACCATTGAAAAACATACCTTTTGAAATTTAATTTCTCTCTTTATTAGAGTTTATTGCCTTGACAGTGACCTAATATGCTATAAAAATGTGAAACTGAACATTATGTTCTGAGATTTTGTATTTTTGTAAAATGTGAATTTTGGACCTTATAACAATGTCGGGTTCTTTTTTTCCCTTGTTGTCAGTTTTCTTGCTTTCCTTAAGGAAGAATACTAGAAGATTGAACTGGGATCAAACTAATAAAGTCCCATAGATACGAATCCAAAAAAGTATAGCTTTTCTAATGATGCAACTGAGCTAGGGAAATAGATTTTTATTGATTTTTTTATACTGGCTTATGAAGTTTTTTGAAAAAATACCATTTGCCATTAAATTTTATCGAATTAAATAGAATGTTTCAAACAGCTTATTTTGAAATTGTAATTGTCTCATATTCAACGGTGCTTTCCCTAAAGTTACTACACTTGCAAAGGAAAAGGATGGTGTCATATACTTGCTATTAAGCGCTCCATCTCTCTGAGGGAGGGCTGAGCCTGCAGGAGGCAGATGGAGGTGGGGCTGTGTCTGCAGCCAGCTGGCCTCTTCTTCGGCTCTTTCTTACAAAGCTTGCAAAAAGGCCATGAGAGCAACTAGGGACAGACAGAATAAAACGTAGAAATTTGAGGGAAAATGATCAGCGAAAGGCTTGGGAAAATTGAATATACCGGTTTTCCTTTATTTGTTTCTTTTTTCCTCCTCCTTTGAAATTATTGCTTATGTTTCATAGAAGAACTACATTCAGGTCCTGAGTGGGGGAGGATGGAAAGGGTAGGCATCATAAAGCAAGGGGGCTAAGCCCTTTTCCTGTGGGTGAGAAGAGGGGGAAAAAAGGAATAGATGAGAAACTTTCCCCCGAGAAAAAGATACAGAGTGATTAAGGAATCCAGGTTCACTCTGCAGAACCCCATCATCCCATGTTTGAGATTTTTCTCTTCTCTGACTTCTGAACTGGTTAGCTCTGGTTATCCTGCTTGCTCTAGGGATGATGCTTCTGTAAACAAGCTTGACAGTCTTTAAAGTGAGAGTTACAGCATACGGAGTGCAAAATGTTGTGGAAGAAAATAGCAGATTCTAAATTAGGATGGATTTCTATCCCTTTCCAATCTCTGCAGTGAAGAAGGGGAATTAACTTTTTGTGTTTTCTATGGTAGGTTCTGCACATTGTACACTATTTCTGATGATCATAGATGAAAAGTTATATGTGGCTGCTGTGTGGTAGGAGTGCGGTCTCTTACTGACAGAAGGAGAGAGCTTAATTCTGTTGTTCCATGAAGAGACAGAGGTTCTCAAAATGTATTCAAGTACAGCCTCGCTCCTTGTATGTGATAAGCTGGGAGAGAGAGCAAAGATAACAAGAAATGGCCACTCAAGTTTATATCCTTAGGTCAGTGTCTCTCATATTTAAATATTTGCAAGAATCAGACTAATGAGTTTGTCAGTAGAGTTGAACCTCACATATGTTTCTGTTCTTGGTGACACCACATTATGCTTTCAACCCAGAGAATGCATGTACCACCTTATCAGTGACTTCATTTGCTAAAATACACCTAGGAACCCCACGGCAGGAATGAAACAAATGGCAGTTCATGTTAGTGTTATACAAATGCTTTTTGTCTATTCCTCCAGAGGGTTTGCTAGCGTAAAGTTCTTTTACAGCTGTCTTAGCAAAATACTTCACCTGAAAGAACAGTGTGTACAAACACGCACACGCACATTACCATCTGACATATAACAGAAATTGCTTGAACCAAAAAGTATAGTATTTAGCACGGTGCTAAGTATTTCAGTTGCAAACCTTTAGACTGGGCAGGTAGAACAGTGATTCGGGAAATTTACATTAGGTCTTCTCTATCCTGCTAAGGTACATCTTTCTCATAAAAGACGAGCAATGGTTTCCCACGTCAATTTACTGATATAACATACCCTTCTAAGAGACCGTGTGTATTTATCTGTGTTTTGGTTCTCAATGATATTTCATGAATGTCCTAACTGCAGACTGAATTGCTACTGTCAAGATTAGTGACATTCATCGCCCTGCTCAGTGGCTGAGATAGAGATGCTCCTCTGAGTGAATGAGTTTGGTACTTATTTATATTGTTTCCATCCAGCTTCTTCACAGGCTTAGCCCAGAATGTGATGCTACCAATCCTCGCAAGCTTCAGTGAGCCTGCTGAGCACAGAAACTCTTTCTGCTGGCCCTAATTTCTCCACGCCTAGCCAGACATAAAAGACTTTGATTGTTAGCTTTGAATGAGAAAAGTGGTGCCAATGTTCTGTCAGGCTTACCATTACATAGATGAACTGGAAATTTGACTTTCGTTTACTTTCTTTCATAAATGTTAAAATATGCTTTCAGATGTTTTTCCATGCTTTTCCAATTTTCTGATTTGGGCATCAGTATAAAACCCCAGTGTATTAAACTGTGTAAATCAGAGGACATTCTTGTCTATCTGTGGAAGAAAGCAGCAGTGAAATGAGTGTTAATTCGACATACAGCACATTCTAATTTGCAAAGCTGTTTTCTTGAGCTGAGGAATATTTGTTCATGTCTTTGTCTCTTCTTCAGTTCTACTGTCCTTTAGATCTAAATTAATTTGGAATTCTCTTGAAAAAACAGAATGGGAATTGATAGCTCCCAGAATTCAGCTGGAGTAGTTTTGAGTAATTTGTTTTATCCATTGAACTAATTCTGCTGGGCATCAACTTCAGTGAAGTTCGGACATGTGCCTGGACTATGTCAGTCTTGGTCCTTCCTGTATGAAGTGGACATCAGCCATCTCATCTTACCTCAGATGTACACAGTGTGGGTGTCTACGTTTAACCTAGTTGTCCTGTTTCCTAGAGCTTCTCGATTTTGATACATCTGACCTGTTACAGCGTTCAGGTTCAGGATTAGATTAATTGTACCCTAGAAGTACTTATTTTCTCTCCATTCACTGTAAAGAGATCCCACAAGGTCTAGCTCAAATCCAGACATTCACAATATAGGCATCTTCATTTGGACAGATTAATCCTGCTCATCTAATCTACCTTTATATTTGATGTGGGTGCAGTAAGAATAATGCCATTATGTTCAATTGCTGAAAGCAATAGGTAAAAATTCTGCCAGTACTATTTCAGCTCCAGCAAACTCTATTTAGCACTTGTTCATTACTGAATTATCCCTTACACATGTAAGATACCATAACTTTCCTTATAAAGCCAAATGTATTCAGACTGGAGACCTGATATTTGGATCAATAATGGCAATCCAAATAAAAAGTGTGTTTCTTTTTAAATTATACATGTCCTGTTAAATTATACTTCTCTGTGCATTGCTGGAAACATGTCAGACAAGACATTAACAAGAAAATAAGGCTCAAAATCACCCTATTTTCCAAATACTAATTTTTCAGCTGGGAAAGGCACTCCAGGGCACTTTTCTTCATTAGGCTATGACCAAGAAATTATCCTTATCATTTTTAATGTTTTGCAGCATCATACAACTGATTGATCTTCTGCAAAGAGTGCTTTGGTTTGCTTATGGGTATCTTTTCTGTGGTAGTTCATGAAAGATAAATATGTCTAGGTTTTTGCAGAAAACGTAAAAGTTAGTGTGTAGAAGTGTGCCAGAAAAAGGTACTTTTATCTTCCACCATATCTTCTTTCAGTTTTTTTTAATACTTTACACACTGATAAACACAGGTTTAAAGATCTGTAATTATGTTAAATGTCTATAACATGAAAAAAAACTGCCAAAATCTCATGTGGAATTTAACCTTTTTATTTTTTTTAAACAAAGTCTGATGAAGGTACCCAAATAACCATGCACTATCCAAGTTGCTGTTAGCACTTCCCTAATTAAAATCACAGTGTTCATAACATCACTGTAGCATAGGAATTGAATTCCCTATTAAAATTATCACAATTTGTGCTCAACGTGTTTCAGCTCTGTTTTCATATGTGCTTGGGGAAAAAATAGTCCAGTTACCTCTGTCACTCCAGAATGCTTGAGTATGGCTCAATGAATCATTATAAATATGCAATATTTCATCGATGAAGCGTGAGTGTAATGTTTCTCTCACAAGTATGAAAGATGCATTACAGGTTTTGAAGGTCTTTTTTTTTAAGGTGACTGAAATGTACACTTCACAGAGATGACCTGTTTTATTTGTTCTGTCAGGATTCATTGCAATTTTTAAATTCAAACAAGTGAACTTTCAGAGCTTGGCATTTTGTTGTGCCTGGGTGAAGCAAAGATGAGGTAGGTAGATGATGCAGAGAGTGGGCTGAGGGCAATCTGTGTTAGGATTTATGCTTTCCAAGTGCTCCAACATCATTGTCATAAAATGGACAGTAAATTAACTGTCCACATTTATTAAGACAAAGTGTTTTGAAAATGACATCTTCCAAAGGTGCAACGTTCTGCTCCTGAATATGCAAATAGAGACCAGCACAGGACTGGAATTCAGCTGGAAATCCTTCCATAGCCTGTGCAGAAGAGGAAAATAAGTACAACTTATTCTTTTAAAATCCCACAAAAATATCTTTTTTTCACTTTCCTTATGCTTTTTGTTCCAAGAAGTTGCAAAGTAAGACATGATCTGTACTATGCTGTGGGTGAGCCAACAATAGCCAACGCTATGAATAATGAATCAAAAGCCTTAGAAGAACTCACTTTAGTGGCTGGCTTGGGTGCAAACAGAACAGAGAGCTGTAGGATTCAGGAAGATTAATGTCAGCTTTTTCTTCTGAACAAGACTATTTCTCATTCACTGTGTATATTTTATACCTTCTATTCCCGAGTAATTCTAGGACACCAGTTTCCAAATACACAAGGAGTATTACACAACAACATAGCAGTATGTAATATTGGTATTGAAATAACATTTGCTTTGTAATTAATTTCTGTTCTACTAAAATTATGCTAATACTTATATTTTTGGTAATTCTTTCTTTTCAAATGTATGTTTCTTTTACTTGCTACATTGCTAATTCCAGGAAGGGGTGGGGTTTCTTGACTTTTGTATAGCTCAGGTTTTTTTCAAACTTTTTCTACTTGCTGGTCATCAAGGGCTTTGTAGTAGAATTACCATAACTTCAAATATTTTGCATGCATGTGGTGATGTCTAGCAATATGAATTTCCTTCCTTTCCTTTTCCTTTTTGTAACCATTTTTGTGTGGGTCTCACAAGCAGTTTAAAAGTTTCAGAGGAGAAAACAATACATTTGATTTAAATAATTGATTCATTGATTAAATTAAAAAATAATTTAAATTATTTTAAATTATATACCACTATTTGTATTGATATGGAAATATAATCAGTGAGAGGATAATCAAAATTATAATCAGTTTTGATTAAGCCATACCGCCTGCTGGCTTCGAGAAAAGGCACTTGCACAATTCTTTTTGGATACTGATGTGCACACCTGGATTTAAGAAAGTTAAGAAAAGATTTCTTTGAAAAGTGCTTCTAAAACTCTCATTTGCAAAATGTTTGTTGAACATCCTGGTGATACCTCAATGTGATATTCTTATTTGATGGAACCATAAAATCAGTTTGCATTATGAGCATTATATATTTCATGAATTCCAGTTAGATTTTCTGGCGTGATTGTATCTTTTTATCTTACCCATCTTTACCCTAAACTATCTCTTAACATTTTCAGTAGGTGAGCTGGGAAGAGATGAGAAAAGTGTAGTGCTGTTATGTCTACCTGTGACAGGTTAATTATTTTCATCAGTATCTAAATAAACCCCAGAGATGATGATAACATATTCCAGGTAAAGGCAGTTTCTTGTGAAACAGTAGCGTTTAGGGAGAGTTAAATCCCCAGGAGATTGAAGAAACTGAGTTTAGTAGTTATGTATTGAAAAATCTCTGCAGTTGAAAAATTCTGGAAGAACTTGAAGGAATTCAGAGAGAAATGTAGCTTAGTGAAGAAATAGAAACACAGAAGAGCCATTTTTAACTACAGCCATTTTTAACTACTGTAGGGAAGAAGAAAACTGGCAGCATTGGAGAGACCTGTCTGTAATTTGGAGGAGGAAACTGGAGGATTCCTTATTGGTCTGGTGTTTAAAATCAATACTCAAGAACTTTGTGATGTTTTGTCTATTACTAGTTAACACTGAAAGCTGGATTAAAACTCTCCTCATAGGAGTACTGGGCACAAGAAAACTAACAAATTTCTTGATAAATTCGATCTTGATAAACTCTGAAAATAATTATGTAGCGCAGTTGTCTGCAATGACAAGGAACTGAATCAGTGAATTTAGGAGATCTTTTTCGATCTTACGCTCCTTAACAAGGTCAGTCCTAATCCAAGCTGTGTTGGAATCCTCTTTAACAGCTTTTTCCAAAAGCAACTCTTCTCACAACACAAAGAAAAACTCTGCCTTCCTAGACCTAATTCTGTATTGTACACACTGTTCTGTTCTTATGCAGAGCATGACAGAGCATAATACGTTTATCAGAATTGTCCATATTATTTATCACACTATCACAGGGACTATGTGATATGGATGATGTGATGGCATACACAGTTCAGGAAAGAGCAGATATAAAGAGCAGAGTTGGTTCTAGTTGGTCTGAAGAAGCGATTTCCCAGTGGGCTTTTGTCAGCTTTCTCTCCATGGTGTGTTCCTGCTGTGCACTTCTGCCAGCACCGCTCGCGTGGCTTTGCAATCAGCCAACTCAGACAGTTCTTTCTGCTAAAAACTAATGCAGAAAAAAGATATTTTTCAATAAGGCCAGTAGGATGTAGCCGTGTGCCTGATCGCATAAGCACTTGTGCTGACACAAGAAAAAGATTGGGAACTCATAGCTAAGAGCAAGGTGAGATTCAGTTGGCTTAAACCAGCTCCAGCTTTCTGCAGAACAGTCAACCAACCCTAAAGGGGCAAATTTTATAGACATAGTACTTAATTATTATTCTGACACTTTATTTTCACCTCTCTCTTGCTACAAATGTGCTGAATCAGATTGTGGCATTTTTGTATTGAATTTACCAGAGTGCCTGCTGATGTGCCACAGCGGACGTTGCCCATAGTGCTAATAAAAATGGCAGTTATTCATATTTCCTTCAATGGGAGCTATGTTTGGATTCAGCAACAGTTGTGATGTATTTAAATAATAAAAATAAACTTGGCCTTGAAATGCCTTTTCCTCTTTTTACTTTTTTTTTCTGCTTTAATCTGGATACAAATATCAGATGGCGGGCTAGAGGGGCCAAACTATGAATATATCTCATATGTATGAATATATTAACAATTCTATAATTCTTAATCTATCAGATATAGTATTTTAGAATTCAGATGTCAAAATCCAACAAAACTGGTTATTTAGCTCAGACATTAACCAGAAGTATTAAAATTGCATGCAGAAACCCCTTTACAGGAGATTTTTTGGTCCAGTTGTGCATTTTACAGTTGTTTGGATTTTTAAGTTTAAGTACAATTAAACACCCAAACCTTTTCTCATCTGAATGTAACAAGAATTCCAAACCTTTTGATCTTGCTCTACCACTAATTAATTAATTATACTATTTTAGATTATAAGGAAGGATGGTGTTTATAACTGAGATTTTCAGCATATCAGGCAATGAATAGGTCTTTTATCTAGGGATGAAGAGCAACAGAACTGAACTGTCAAGAAAAAAAATCTTTATTACAGATACATTTTTTTTTCCTATGGCTGACTGTCAAAACCAAATTATGTCCAAAATAAAAGTAAATACTTTTTTTTTTTTTACTTTGTAGGAAGGCTGTATGCTAATGCTTTAAAAAATTCTGAAGTTGAATATTTCTTTCACATTTATTAAAGATCAACTTTATGAAATTAAATGATTTCTAAATTAAAATTCTTTATATTCTTCTATTGTAGAATACTCTGGGTTGCAATTACCAACAGACACATAGAGAAGAAGCAAAACTAGTTCGTGTTTGTTTCTGGTCTCTCTGGATTTAAAATATTACCTGGGTTGCAGAGACAGTCTTGTTTATGGTTTCATTTTTTTTTGTGTGATGAAGTAATCACAGAAAATGTTCTGTTCTTCCTTCAAGCATTCCTCTTAAAGCCTACTGTAAAATAGAAAGATGTTTTGAGAGACAAAGTCTAAGTATCTATTAACTACCAAATTGCCCCACAATCTTTATTTAGGATCTGGGACATCTCTCTGTTTTTGTGTTTGGGCAATTTTGTCTGTTCATGTGAAACTTTGTTCTATTAGGAATGATTCAGGGCAGAAGTCTTCCATATAATTTTTGATCCCTTTTAGTGTTTCATTTTCTAAAATTCAGTTATCTTTCTTGGCTTTTTGATTCTTCTACCTGATAAATATTCAGACAATTTTTCATATACATTTGATTTCTGAGTGAGAAGCGTGGTTCAGATTTTCCTTCTAACTAATGTCTCTGTTGGGCTGACTCTGTGCCCTGCTGTAGGAGTGTTTTTTCCATAGAGTAAACTGAAAATTTTGCTATAATACCCTGTCTTCAGTTTAACCTGTCTATTCTACATGGTGGTTTCCATTGCATATCCTTGTTCCATTTGATAACCAAACTTGTCCGTGAGTGTTTGAAATCATACCCGGCAACAAAGCACCAACATTCAAAACTAGTAACTGAAACTCATTCTGTCCTCAGAGAAGCCAAAATAGTCACAAACCTTTTTGCTTCCTTATAAACTGACAGTGAATAGCAGGTGGAAAATGTGGTATTTCAATAAATTGAAAAATAGCAACTACTAAGCATATGGGGTCTTGCTGTTCGCAAAACACACTGTATAATTTTCTCAAATTGCTCTCTCTCCAGTGGTGTTACAACGAGAGCTTCTGCTTCCTAGAGTTTTATACCCTCCATATTCCACTATTTTTAACCTTGCCACTGCTGAACCATTTGAGCTAAGAGCTTTTATTTATTTATGGCTGTAAGCGTGGTCCTGTATCCTCCTCTGTGGGACTCTGACTCAGCGTAGCAATAGATCATATGTGTCACTGGGAAAAACTACTCAACTCATGCGGTTTAAATCAAATCAGGATCAAAGTGGTTTATGGATTTATTAACGACACAGTTAACTGGCAATCAGTGAACTATACATTCAGGATCAATACTGGCGACACAGCAGATAAACCTCAATCCCAGATGCTTGAAAAGTGTTAATATAGCCCTACAGATTTCCAAAACCCCTTCTGTAACTGATGCGCCCGTCGTCGTCCCCCCCCCCATATTTACCCTTGCACCCTCTGGCAGTTCAGGTGCCCCTCCCTTCCCTCTGTGTGGGTGCAGGTTCCCCAGGTGGGGGGTGCAGGTGCTCCACGTGCAGGTGCCCCACATGGTCCTACATGCATAATGAGGAGGGGTCCCCCACACTGCCCTCGTGCTGTGGGTCACTGGCTAGGTACAGGGTGCTCCTGCACCTCATGGGGACCTGCTGGGCCTGGCTGTGGGGATGCTGTGGGGTGATGCCTGGCAGTGCCCAACCAGGGTCACTGCTCCTTATCCAGCTCCAAGGCCTCTACCAACACCTTCTACAAATTTCCATGCTTCTCTTACGCTACTTTTCAGGCTGGTGCCCTCCTTGTTTCAAAAGTCTCTTTGTAATTTCATGATTACTGTTTAATCTGGTTCATTAATGTCTTTGGGTTCCTTCTTAGAATTACCAGTTTGGGGCAAAGGCTCTCTCAGACGGGTTTGGCTGTCCCATCACACACACCGTTACATATTCACACACTGCATTTGGTGTAGGTGTCAAGGTGTTGGTTGCAGGAGGGTTTCTTAGTGATCTCCCTGTCTTTACCTCCCCCACAGGCTTTTTCATCTTACTTCCTCTCCCTGTCCTGTTGATGAGGAGAAGTGAAAGAGCAGCTGGGTGGGAGTCTGGCTGCTGGCCAAAGCTAATCCACCACACATGCCTATCTTATTAGTCTTTGTTATCAAAACCATTTTGCCAAAGGTGGGCTCTGTGGGCACCCTCACAATCTTTTGTATTTCTTGCTTCATTTAAGCTTCCCTATGGCCTTCATTTGAACTGCTGCAAAGAAACGTGCTGAGCAAGACCTTAAAATTCATAGATATGATAGCTTTATACCTTTAAATGCTATGTACATTCCATATGGCTGGCATTTGTTTTTATCTTGTGCCTCTCTCTGTTTTCGCTACCCATAAATAACATAGTGGACACATATTTTTCTGACGTGTAGGGCCATTTGTAGTTTCTCTGAGTTTTTTAGCTATTTAAAAAAAAATGAATCTTTTTCATTTTGAAGAACAAATACATCTGCAGTTCACATGGTAGGGAAAACCAGTATCTGCTGGTGTCTTCTTCCCTGGACTATGACCATACTAATTGGCTCATCATCCATAAAGACTGGAGAAATTATATAACACAATAGGAAGGCATCATACATGTATATCACACACACACACAGAGAAAACATTTTTAAACAGATGCTTTACAAAATTTTGCATTTAGGAGGTGAGGCCTGAATTCTTTTCCCTTGTGCCTTTACATTTTAGTCTGTAACTTGATATATATTTCATTTTCTTTGGATTTGGACTTGTGCGTGCAGTGTGTTTTGTGAATAGTGATTCTGAGAAGCAATTAATGGACGTTATTCTCCTATGAAAAGTAAAGGTATTAAGATGCAAGGCAAACTAAAAGAAAGCATACAGTGGTCTTGACTGAATACTTAGCCAGTCTGAGAAAGAGCAGGGAGATTAGCTGCTAGTATGTCCATGTGTTTGTGGAGGCAGGTGTAAAAGAAAAAGGAAGAACACAGATTTTTATGTTCTGCGTGCCAACTTTGCTACCAGTAAGACATAAGACGCTTCCTGTTCTATGCATTTTAAACAAATTATATTTCCCTATTATCCACTGCTACAACTACAAAAGTTGCATGTGTTAGAGGGAAGTGAGGCACATCTACCAACACGAGGGTACGGCTCTGACCACGTGCTGCATGTTTTTTATCTGTGAAATGGGAATCAGGTCACTGTGCAAGTGTGTGTGTTCTGTACAATTTTCAAGCAATGTAAAAACTTCTGAAAGAATATTTTCATTTGAAGAACTGGAGGAAAAGTTGGAAAGACAATAGACAACACAATTTCATTGAGAGTCTCCCTTAATTTTTAAACAGATTGATTGACAAAGGAGTCATGTTGAAAGAGGGATCTTTGCTATTAATTCAGTCTTAAAAGAAAAAAGTTCAGCTAAATTTAACTAATTGCTGAATTTACATGTTTTGTGCAAAGGGTGTTAAAAGAATCACACACATGATTCTTCTAATTGGTATTTTAACTCTAATAAGTTTTACATTTTAATAGACTATAATGAATATTTCCCAGAATTTTGTAGAGGGCTGAGATGTGATTAGAAAAGTCTTTTGATTGACACCAGAAAATTGCCTGATTTGGGAAAAAGACACAACACTAAGTAAAAGCTTCTGATTAGCTATTAGTGATCTAAGGGGGAGTAAATTTGAGCACAGTCTCCTTAAAGACATTTACTTTCAGCAGTTGCACCAAATGTGAGGGTTTTCCCTGGATCAAGGGCTCATTCCCAGGTTACCCAGGGCTGACAAAGTTTCTGCTAGTGATCAGAATCGCTAAGTCTTCTCAAACCTAGACAGACTTATCCTTGCTCTGTGGTTTAAGCTATGGCCTTACCGACTTCTCAGTCTTTTCCAAATCCCTGTTGAGTCCTGCTGTGCCCCTTAACCTCTAGACCATTCATGCCAGAGGTCTGGGAAATCTTGGAGCACCACTGTGCAAACAGCAAGCTCCCTTTTTGTAGTTGATGGCAGAAGGCAGTCTAAAAGTCCCTATAGTCTAGGGAAATAAATCAAAGGGCTTCACCTGGAAACCAGAGCTTTTATTAAGCCGCATCACCTAGTGCATTTTATCTTTTCCTATTTCCTTAACTCTTTTTTAAAACAAATGTTCTATTTTAACTTAAAAAGGTAGATTGTCATTACTAGCCAGAACATTTGTCATTGCAGACTTTCTTTGAGTTCACCGAAGGAAAGCATTTGTCTGCAAAAGGCAATTTTGATTCACACATCACACTGTGGCATCATTTTCCAACCGATGGCAAAAATCCTATGGTCCCATTAGCACCAGTGAATAAAAAAGTGGCTCTGTATTCCTGTGAAGACATACATTGCTGCCATAGAAGTAGTGCAATGCAAACAAGAAGTACGCTTCCAGCAACTGAAAAAAAAACCCCAAAACAACCCGCTACAAGAAATAAAATGGCCAGAGACATTATGTTCTGAGGCCATAAAAGCAGGTGCAACCTATCAAAGCCAACCACCTAATTGCACCATCTGTGTTACTGTGACATTCTCAAAGCAAATACAAGAGCAAATATTGCATGGATCCATTGATATGTGACCAGGCATGTTTAGTAATCTGTGGTGCCATTTTGACTTTGTAGAGACAGTGGGCATGACTCCAGTATTGTAATTCCAGGAAAACTCTCGCTGAAATCCTCTCTAATCAGAACTGCAGAGTTAAGTCAATACTGATGCTTCTAGCTCAGCAGACCATTGAAGTCAATGCTATTTGTCTGACTGTATCCCATAAAACTCACTACCGAGCCATCTGAAGAAACCCTGGGGTTTTATTTTAACAGTGTCTTTATAACTGATTCAGAATCTGTTTTTACATATGATGTATTTTCAGACCTCATTTTTGTGTGGATTAATAATAATAATTCAGAGCCAAATTAATCATGTTCCCTCACCCAGAAACGTTCTGGAATCAGAGAAAAAGGATTCTTCCTTTTTAGGCAGACAGTGTAAGGTTTTCTTAGAGTGCCTTGCAGGCTGCATCTTCTCTTTTCTCCCAGGAATGCGGTGCTCACAGGAGGTATTTGGAGGACGCTAATAAAGTCACTCCTTTCTAGCATTGCAAAAACAGCTTGTGTTCCATGAAGTGGAGCTGTGGAAGCTACTCTGCCTGTGCTGGGACATTCAAGAACACTTTTTTCTCTTCGGCCCCTTCCTTACTCTGCTTTTGCCTAGCAAGTTATTTAATTTCTGATATCAACTTATTTAAAAAAAAAGTTGTGCAAAATCACTTGATAATACTTGTATTATCATAAAAATATCTTTCTCCTAATAACAGGTAAAGCCCAAACTCTGTATTTAAGTTTGGAAATGTCCAAATTTGGAGTTGAAATACAGAAATGGGCCTACTTATAGCGTTTCTCAAACACAGGTGGAGAGTGGCCAAACAAACTTTATTTTGTCTCTATTAACAAAACCTAATGAACATCAGTACCAAATAACAGCTTTTAAAACTAGAAGCCTAAAGAAGGAATGTATTAGGAAAAGGATGTAAAAAATATTTCCTGTAGTACTGGGTATTATAAACAGGTGATCGCACTAAAATGTGAAAATAGTTTTATAAACTGAAGAACAAGATGGATTTTGGGATACAACTTAGTGCAGAGTGTATGTAGCTGTGAGTTCCATGAAGAGCCAGCAGTCCAGATATTCTTCTAAGTCTGCCACCTTAGCAACTCTCCAGTAAGGTGTTTTTGCCTATGCAGCAACCACCAGGTGAGACCTGGAGTTACTCTTTTCCTTTTCCTTCCCCTTTCTTTCCAGTCAAACAAATAAGAGCAGATTGCACTCTGCACAACACTAGACTGTGCAGGGATGTACTAACTGTCAGAAAAAATGTGCTGCTTGTGTAAAAAACTCACTCCCTTTGTAAATGAAATAGTTTCAATGGAATTACAACAGCACCAAATGCACCCCTGGCTATTTAGATCTATCATAGCACAAGGTTTTGAACTTTTAAAAAATATCACTTTGTAGGGTCTGAAGGTCAGGCAGGGCTACACAGGATCAATTTACAGCAAGAACTGTGGCAGGTTTTTGATGAAATTGGTGTGAAATAGAGCACATAGACAAAGGAGGAAACAGCTCTCTTTCCCTAATGATAGCATTGGATTTTGAAATTAAGCACAGCAGGTAGAGAGACATCCCACACGGATTTCAAAAGAGGATGCATGTCCTGGTACTAACACACACTTCAAAGTGCCATGGGGTTGAAAAATCACTATGTTTTACAATAACTTTAGCTTAACATAGGCAAAGCTATCAGGCAGCACTGTTATTAATGCCAAGCTGCTATGCAGCGTTTAACACACCTGAAGCATACAAACATCAGTAATCATACCTCTGAATTCTCATCTACTTGTTGCCAGTACAAAGGGTCCTCCATTTTGCTGATACACAGCCGCCAGAGCAGGGCTCTCATTTAAATTATCTTTTTAAACTAGTAGACTCTAATTTCTGGCTTAAATTTTAAAGAAAAATGAGAAACAGCCCTAAACAAACCTTTCTAAAGTTACGAGGAAATGTTAAACCTTCCATGTTGCTGGTGTCATCTTAGCCGAACACCAGCGTTGCCCCCAGCAAGCGAGTAGCAGGAAGACAGCCTGTCATCGTGCCTTTGGTTGCCCTTCTTTTTCACTAGAAAAATTACATCTTTCTGTAGGCCCAAATCTTCTTTTCGAAGACTATGATGAATTGAATTCTCATTAGTTTTATGTTTGGAAATTTTACCAAAGCGGGCAGTTCTCTAGCAAAATAGAACAGTTTATGGTGACGGACAAGGATAATGGAAAAGATCATGCATATAAATCATTGTTATTAGGCGTTAAATAGGATGTGTAATGACCTGTTCACATATTAGAAATGCTAGTTGATGCTGTGTATGTCAATCTGGTTGATCCTTGCAGACACAAATACTCAGGTTTCGGAAAATGTTAATTATCAGTGAATATTTAAGGTGTAGAAATTCTAATGGAAGGTTAAAAGGAAATTTGTATAAACTAGAATTAAAGCTTAAAAACTTACTTGAAGTATTTATCAGAAGAAAATAAAGATGTATGAACTGCAAAAAGGGCTCCTTTGAGTTTGTTTTACCACAAGTGAAAGGAGCAGAAGGATGCCAGGAGAAACTCTATTGGTATTTATTCATTATGCTTTTTTGTTGTTTGAGGAAAACATGTGTGAGCATGTAAGGAAATGAAAGAAGTTAAAGTAAATAGGAGGAAAGAAAAAAACATAAACATGTAAATAAATGAAAGCACAATTTTAGAACAAATGGAATAAACATAGTTCTTTATATTTAAAGGAAAGATATACTGGGAAAACTGGGGTTTTTTACATCCTTTTGTTCTATATATATTATCTTCACATTAGTTTAGTTTCT
The DNA here is from genome assembly GCA_008711295.1 of Anarhynchus alexandrinus. NCBI lineage: Eukaryota > Metazoa > Chordata > Aves > Charadriiformes > Charadriidae > Anarhynchus > Anarhynchus alexandrinus. The sequence continues at coordinate 80,826 of VUYV01000835.1, read as the reverse complement.
AAACTACCCACTCCACCATCCTCCATTTTTAGGAATCTATTTAAAAATCTGATATTCTGAATGAAAAAAATAGGGAGGATTCTTTTGATTTTTATTCTGAATAACCGCATACTACCTTCTCACCAACAGTTAAAATTGTGCTTATTTATTCCATTGGCATCTGAAACACTACAATAAATGGTACTTGCCATGGCACCTACATTTTCTTCCAGCAGGATATTGGAGAAGCAGCTCAGAAGTTTTACCCTGCCATAGTGTTGTTACATAGTTCAGAACAAACAGCTGGAAATGTCAAGCAGTGTTATTAGACCAAAAACAACTGAAGGAAAAACTGGGGATGTAGTTAGGTTTCTGATGAAAGAATTTGACAATTTGTTGAAGTTTCAGATTAGCGAGAGGACAGCAGTGCAGTCAGCCTATGAAGAAAAACCTTTTTGCTAACAGTGTTCCCACAGCATTATCGACATCTCCTTTTGCTCCTTCAGTGCCTGAGCTTGTTCAACAGTCCTCTATGCAGGCCAGTGGGAAAGCTGCCAGTTTGCTGAAAAAAAAAAAAAAGGATTTGTTCCTGAAGTAATTTGAAAGGCTGACAGGCTGTGAACAATTGAAACTACGTTTTTTTTTTTCTTTGCAAAACAGCATTTAAGTAATGTCAGAAAAGGTCAGTTGTTGGAATTAAGTCCGTTAAACGCTTTAAATGTTTTTTAAGCTTCTACTCATAATGCCATGTGCTGGCATGATAATGCTATAAAATGTCAATGTGGGTATTGTTAAATATATTACAGAGAACAAAATCCGCCACCCGTTCACACATGGTCTGGAACCAACTATCCACTCTCCCTGTCAATCAGTCTATAGGAAATATGAATTCTGCAGATGGCGTGTGTTTTTACATTATGTTCCTCAAAACATTGTGGAATTGAAAGGCGTTTGAAATCTGGGACCACTTCTTGTTTTTATTTTTTCTGGCTCTTCTTTCAATAGATCAGGTTGGTAGAATAATTTGTTTGTATTTACAGATAAATGAATTATTTTGTGTATACAAATATATCTCGGAAGACAAGTACTCAGTTTGCTTGCTAGGCTAAGTAGAAGGAGAACGTTAGAATATAATTTTTATTGTGAATAAAAAATGGGCTAGTATTCAGTAAATTTAAATAGATTTTATTATAAAGGGTAAAATTCACTCCTTGTGCAGAGTAGCATAAGGAGCCTCTTTATGACAATGTTGTTAGGGAATCAAAATACTCATAAAAATACCCTTAAAGGTATGCCCTGTTCTTCTCAGAGCCAGCTTTGACTTATAGAGAATTATGAATATTTATTAGAATGCAGGACATTTTTCTCTTAAATCAGTGCTTTGAGCAAATTTATCAAGAAACACTGAGCTCATGCTGTTATTATTCACTTTGAGCAAAAAGAACAAGTTGGATGGTGTACATGTGCATTTATCTCTGTGCACCAGATATTCACTGTACTTATTGTCCCTTGGAAGCATAAAGCAACTATACTGTTTGTGCACAAGGAAGAATCACAACTTCATAGAGTTTTTGGACTGCACATGGATGGCGCGGTTGCCTGGGAGAGGCAGGTCTCGCAGTTGTTCTGCCTCTCGCTGCTTCAACGCTTCTGGGAGAAACATCTCAGACACCATGCAGGTATGGCAGTGCAGCACTGAACACCTCTTCCTACCTCTTTCAGCTTCTGTTGACAGAAAAGATCAGTTTGAGGAGAAATAAAGGGCAGTCGCTTCAATGCCTACAAACTTTTGAATGTATGTTGATACATTAAGCCAATTATATTGTCCAGAATAGTTTCTGTGTTCTGTATAAGCCTCTGTGTATCTGTCTGAATGTGACATCCCACTGTTTCTTCTTGTAGCCTTAAATCATGACCTAGGAGGGTGAACTGTATCTTCATGTCTCTGTACAATGCCTAATATTATGATGGCCTTATCTCATGTGCTACAAATAATCATAATATTTTGATTCTGTAAATCTGGTATCCTGTGCAGATGCCCATGAATGCTGCTGCAGTTCTGTTCTGCAGCCCAGAAGCTGAGCCCATGTAAGCTTTGTGCTTTATTTCCTCTTTTTCTTGTCTATATGTTGTCTCCTTAGCAAGATATTCCTAAACCAAGGACTGGATTGTCTTTCTTCTTTAATTTTCTTCTTTAATTGTCTACACATTTGAGATTATACATATACTTTACATATATACGGTTATACGTATCCATCAAAATCTTAAATTCAAGAATGATGTGGTAGATGGAAATGATCTCACCTACTTTAAACAATTAATTATAAATTAATTTTTAAAAAGAGAAATATGGGTCTCGAAAGAGTTATTCACCTATCCTAAGACAGTGGATTTAGAATGAAACATACTGTTCCTAAGAAGTTATTCTTTCTTTCCAGTGCTTGTGGAGAGAGCCTGGGAGAGTATCCCAAACTTCAGGTGCCTTATGTTGGGGCAAATACTATTTGACTGGACAAAAAAGATGAATACTTACTTGCAATAACGTATTTAACAATGACTAACATCTTGGTTTCACAGCGAAAGGGTCTTCCTCAGCCTCACGTTTGTATTATGCTACCCTCTTGATGTGCCTCTGCTCCAGGATCTGGTGTGCAGTGTGACATTACCGTTTTCTGGGAGCGTAAAGGGAGTAGGTGAGAATGACTGAGAGGTGGGAAGAAGTGGCAGGAGGCAAAGAGAGACTAAAATAGTTTAAGCTAATGTTTTCTCTGAATAATTTGTATCATGAAACTATAGCCCAGGGCCAGACAATTAACATGAAACAGCTTTTATTATCATCAGTATTATCAAATACTGCTGAGGTTTACTTCAAGAAATGAAAGGAGAAACACTGAGTTTAACTGAAAAAAAAAGTTACTGAAAAATATTCATTCTCACAATGTTTCTTTTTTTTCAGATCTGATGAAGGAACTCTGAAAATGTATCTTTCCAAAAATAATCAAATAACTTTTTTTCTAATATTTTCAAATTACCCTTTTCTTCATTTTTCCCACTAGAAAGCCTGGAAAGCTTGTAAAAGCTAGGGAGAAAAATAGATTTCACTTACATTTTTTTTCATTTTCTGTGAAAAAGTTTCAAGCAATGTAAGATAAGTTTAAATAATTGTCATAGACTTTCTAACTTTCATTCTATACTTTTCCAGTAAAAGTAGTACAAAAAGTGAGATAATGTACAAAACCAAACATTTAAAATTACGTGTTCCAAAGCAAATGAAGCATGGAATTGCCTAAATTGATTTTTCTCTTGAGTAATTAAAAGGTGAAACATTTAAAATTAAATTAAGACTTCTAATTTTCCTCTACAGTTCTTCTTTATCTCTCATTTTCTGATGAATTACATTATTTAGGATTTCACCATGTTAACCGAGCAGCCTTGCACTTAGTGCAGACATGCACAAGGTCATATTATATTTGGACATATGTATGATTTAGAAAAAAACAATCACTAATCCCAAGAGACTGTAGCCTGAACAACAAAAAAAATCCCAGAAGAGCAATGAGAAAGCCCCTATTCATATGCCCTGTGTGACCTTAGGAAGGTCATTTTAATCTCTCCATAACTCAGTTCCTCACTTGCTTAATACGGAGAAACTTCTTCAATTTTTCACTGAGATGTACAGAGGATAAGTATATTACAGTTTTGATTTTTTTGGAGACTATAGTGATGACAGCCTAATGAGGATTTATCATCCAAACAGGTAGGTCAGTAGCTGAACCATGGCTCTTGAAGATTTCTATCTGTTGACTACTTAATTTCTTGTTAATTTAGGTCTCAGACATCTTTATTAAAGCTTCCTTGTCATATGAAGCTTAATTTAAAGTAGGTCTTTTTCCAGTGAAAAAACATTCACTCTTATCGTGCTCAGGTGGAGAATGAAATAAAAATAATGTAAAAAAAATGCAGATGCCTTCCACTTTAAGGCCAACATCCTTTACCTTTGCCTCTCTCAAAGGGGAGAGAGTAACAAGTATATTTGCCATGTCCTGCAGAGCTCTACACACAGTCATCCAGTTTCTCAAACAATATTCAAATTAGTTTCAAACCTTGCAATTACATTTTCCCCTGAAGTAAAGTAATGGCATTTTTATCTTAATTTTACTTTCTCATCTATAAAAGTAGCATTACTTCATGCTGTATCCCTCACATTAGACTTTGGGATGTGAGAAAATTATGTAAGTCCAGAGTTATCATTGAGGAAATGTACTTTGCTGCATCACACGGTTCAATTTAGATTAGGAGAATGAAAATAACGTTTGGCAGAAACGAAGAGAGGAATCTAGTTTTAAGAGTTAACACACTAAACGAAAATGGTATGCAGTATGGACGAACAATTCTGAAACATCTGTAAAGATGTTTTAGATGCAATCACCCACTCCCACACCGTCTGTTTGCATATTGGGAACGTATTATCAGATCTTTAGCTTAACTCCTGACTTGTAGCTGGACTCGTAGAAAGTGGTACTGTCAGGAGTGCCAAGTTTTCAGCAGGCGCTGTTGATTTCAGTGGGGACTGCTGAATGGCCAATCTTTTGAAAAGCAGATCGGGGAGACTCCTGTTCTGTGTATGGTCTGCTTGGAAATTCTGCCTCAGTTCAGTAACTCTTCATGGGATTTAGGAGTTAGGACAGAGGTCTAGACCTTCAGTGTATATATATTTCAGAAGTGGACCTCTGTAACCCTTCTTTGAAAACCTTGGCCTATGGATTTGTTCAGCTTCTGAAGGAATAAGAGGGATAAGTCAGACTGAATTCTTCTATATTCAGTAACATGTCATTATCTGATGTGACCTCTAGAGTTATTATTTCATGACAGATAAAATCAGTGTCTTCCTCCCGTGACAAAATGTCAGGGGGGTACTATTTCCCCAAGATTTTTTTTTTTTTTAATATTGGGTTCTTTCCTCATCATATTCCCGACAATTTGTATATTACATCTTTACAGGGAGAAAAAAAATCAATAGCTAAAAATATCATAACATTGCAACAACAGTTCTGTAGCAGAACCAATGCCAGAAGCCCTGCAAATTTCCTTTGAAAGTTTACATTTGTAGACCTCTTTACCTCAGAATTTTTCCAGTGTTTCTATATTAATTGCAGTTTGATGAAAATTTTATAGCAAATTCTATAATACACAGAGATGTAAATAACTATGGTAGTCTCTGTTTTCAAAAAATATTCACAGAATCACAGAATGGTCAGGGTTCGAAGGGACCTCTGGAGATCATCTAGTCCAACACTACTGCCCGAGCAGGGTCACCTACAGCAGGTTGCACAGGACGGTGTCCAGGCGGGTTTTGAATGTCTCCAGAGTGGGAGACTTCACAACCTCTCTGGGCAGCCTGTTCCAGTGCTCTGCCACCCTCAAAGTAAAGAAGTTCCTCCTCATGTTAAGATGGAACTTCCTATGTTCAAGTTTGTGCCCATTCCCTTTTGTCCTATCACCAGGCACCACTGAAAAAAAGACTGTTCCCATCCCCCTGGCACCCTCCCTTTAAGCTTTTGTAAGTGTAAATATTCCATAGAATCATAGAATGGTTTAGGTTGGAAAGGACCTTGAAGATCATCTACTTCCAACCCCCCTGCCATGGGCAGGGACACCTCCCACTAGACCAGGTTGCTCAAAGCCCTGTCCAGCCTGGCCTTGAACACCTCCAGGGATGGGGCATCCACAACTTCCCTGGGCAACCTGTTCCAGTGTCTCACCACCCTCAGAGTGAAAAATTTCTTCCTTATATCTAATCTAAACCTGCCCTCTTCCAGTTTGAAGCCATTCCCCCTCATCCTATCACTAAATGTCATTGCAAAAACTCCCTCTCCATCTTTCTTGTCGGCGCCCTTCAGATACTGGAAGTCCGCAATAAGGTCCCTCCTAGAGCCTTCTCTTCTCCAGGCTGAGCAACCCCAACTATCTCAGCCTGTCTTCACAGGAGATGTTCTCCCGTCACCTAATCATCATTTACTGGATTGGGGCCTTACACTCCTGGGAAAACTTGTCTAAATCAACAGGTGAGACAGAAAATAATTCTTTTATAAAATTAGCACAGAAGAATCAAAGAAAAAGGATAACATTGGCTGGTCACATCAACATGCAATGAGACAAGAGAACTGATCTAATCAGCTGTCTGAAGAATCCCGTGAAACAAAGAAATACGTATGAATGTTGACCGGAATAATTGAGGATAGACAGTTAATAGTGATGAATAACAGCTCTTCCAGCACATACTCTTTTAGAGGTTTTTAAGAAATACCACTTTGTCTCAACCAATGGAACCAAAACTGGTCCAAGGCTTAAAAGATGCAAAGTAACTAATCACTGTCTCCACAATAACAGAAGTCGCAATTGTCTTATTACAATTCTAAAGGCAAACTTTCATTTGTATTCATTATTTTGTTTCCAACATTAACAGGCTTATAAGTGTAGCTACAATGAAGCAAATATATTTGCAAGAACTTGCAATTGGAAAGTCACTCATCACCAGAGCCAGGATGAAGGTTCCTCTCAAGCAGCCTGCTAATATACAGTCTTCTCTTGTGCTGACTGCATCCAGAAACAAACAAGAATAACTATGAGAACAGATAGCAAATGGTGATGGGAGAGTGTGTTGTTAGGAAGTGACTTGGAAAAGCACTGGTTTAGGAATTTATTCCATCCTAATACATCATATCACCTTGGGTGGAGGAAGTCTGGACAGGTCTAAGAGAAGATGTTGCATCGTAATGGTCTATAAAACAGGATGTAAAGTAAGGGAAGAAAGTTTATTGGTGATTTGGAATTATTCAGGGTAACAAGACAAGAGCAGGTTGTGAAGAGCTGCAAAAGACTTTATGAAATATTAGGATTAGGCAGTCAAATAAAAGGTGGAATTCATTTTTATGTAAAATAGTGCATTTGGTCAAAATGCGTTTGAGATACCTGTTACCACTCAGGAGGGAGGTTTGAGGTTCTGTCCTGTAGTTCCCTGAAAGCATCAGCTCAGCACTTAGTAGACGTCTAACCAAATCCGGAGTTAAGAATTGTAAGGAAAAGAACAGAATACAAACCAGAATATATCATTATGCCACTGGAATAAATTTTTTTCATTCTCCCACGCCCTGCCCATGCTGTGCAGTTTTGATCCCCTCATTCTAATAAAACACACATTAGAACTGAAAAAAAAAATCAGGGAAAGGTGATGGGAATGATCAGAAGTAGAAAACAGTTTCTGTGTGAGGCAGGACTGACTCGATGAGTCTGCTGCAGCGTAGACAGAGCTGATGCAGGGGGAGTATGTCAGAGACCTGCAGAATGATGGGAGACATGGAAAGCATGGTTAGAAACTGTGCATTACCTCTGTCAGAAGGAGAACAAGGGCATTGCAGGGGGTAGTACTTCCGCAGAAATCCTTTCCAAATGATTTTGTGGAAGCAAAAATTTTACATGGATTCAAGAACTGAATGAGTTCTTGAAAGAGTGATCAAATGAGAACTAAATAACAATCCACATCAGTCTCAGGAATGCCCTGGAGCATAAAACAGGCAAAGGCTGAGTATACTCATGGGAGTTATCATAACTGCTTGCCCCATTTTTGCTTTTCCCTAGATGTGTGTTCGTGGCCACTGCTGGGGATAGGATAATGATGGGCCATTTCTCTCATCCAGTATAGCCATTTGTAGGTGACCAGAATTTGATGTCATGCTGTATATCTTATTTCTGCAAGCACTATTTCTAATCACAGCTGCACAAAATGGAAGTGGTATGTGAATGTGGCCAGGTTTTCTTTACTCTCTGAGACCATTAGTGTGTTTATTTACATTTCAGAGGCAGATGACTTTTTTTGAAGAAATTCCATTCAAATAGAAAAAGAAATGAATTATTTAAGGTGCTTCTCAAGCACCTGAAAAGTAAAGCGTTTTAAGTGGAAGTGAATTTTCACATCTTTGAATACCAAAATCCACAAGTATTTCCAAAATATGCACTGAAAAAAATTTTGGATCTGTAAACCATCACTCCAGACCAAATGACAATCTCATAAATATTTGTTCATAGTACTTTTACTTCCTTGCCTGTCTGATTTTAACTCAGCTCTGGTTATTTCTGATGCATAATAAATGGATGTATTTGTACATCATATACTACTGCATATAAAGATATTATTACTACTTATAGTACAAGTAAACAAAAATGAAGCGAGACCCTGTAGTTGCAAAATGTTTAATTCATGAAGCTCATTGAATTATTTTAAACAAGAGGTGTGTTCGATTAAAGAATGTAAAATGACTTGTATTAGTAAACTACATTCGACATCTGTGGTATTACTTTTGGGGCATAAAAATACAAAGAAAAACATGAAGTCAGATACTTGAAGTATATTCCTTTAATTTCTTGTTGCCTGAAACATCTGTCTTCTACCACAAGCTGAGTTATATACCCTCTGTTTCCGTAGCACATCATTAAAAGTGAGTCAGAAAAACAACTCTACTTGGAAACTTTAAACATAACTTTGCCATATGCTGTACGATTACAGCGTCTTCTTTGTTGTTCTCAGCTCAGTGAATTCACTGAGCAAGAGTTTATTGGCAAGCTACCCGATCACTAACAATTTCATTTGTTTAGAGATATTTATAATTTTAATTATTTACATGCACTACACTTCAACTGCCAGAGGTATTTAGACTTCTAAATGGGGCCCAGAAGGATCATTTTGATAACACTCAGATGATTAGCTGAACAAAGGCCCTTTTTTGCCTTAATTGGTTGCAGGCACAGAGTGTGATAAAGTCCCTTTACAAGCTTGTCACTGAATTGGGTACAAATGATGTAGCAATATTACACAAATTAGTTGAAAAAAAAAAAACCCCACCCTATACAAGAGTTTTCTTTTTCTTCTTCTTCTTAATAGAGTGTTTTAGTAACATACTCTACCTAAGCATAGAAGCAAAGACTATTTAAAAACAAACACCGATTAGGAAGCCGGGCACACCACAGAGCAAATATAGTAGGTGACAGCTCTGCACCGATATTGTCTCCTGATTTTACTTCACATCTATTTAATTATTTGCTATGTATAAAATCTCTGGTGAAATTAGCACTGCACGTGTCTGAGAATAAGCCTTCCTTGGTGGTTTGCCAAAGCAGCTATGAATGATTAATGAGGTCTAGCTGACAAAACGGAGTGACATACAAGCATGTCCTATGCCTTCATGTCTGTGGCCAGAGCAACTGTTCACCAATAGAACTGAATGAAATAATTGGGCCAAAATTTATTTTTGTGTGAAAGGTGCAGATTCAGCAACAATGACTGAAGTGTTGTTTTTCAAATGTGTTAGCTTCATCGGTCACTTCCGTCTCCTTCAAAATTATGAAAACTGGCATAACTTTACTCTTCTGCAAAGGGATGGGAATATGGTTTTAGCAACGTCCTTGTGGACAAATCAACACACAGAGTCTTGCCGGTATGGCCCCCCCCTCATATACATATTATATATGATTGTAGTCTTCAAATTAGCTGGTTAGGGTTATGGCTGGCTTGACATGAGCGTTTTTCCTTCCTTATATTATAATATTTTCATTGTTACCTCAGGACTTCCCCATCTTCATTGTATCCATTCCTGATTTTATACTTGCGTGTGGCAAGGAATTTTAAGTAAATAGACATTGAAAAAAATACACAGTGCCTGACAGAAAGAGGCTCCGGCTGCTGCGGTACAGACAAAACACGAGTAACAGAAAGAAGTGATTGGGGTGTTAATGCAGGTGAATAAAAATAGCTTAGAGTAGCCAGCTGCTGTTGGCTAATGTGAGTGTGGTAGTTAAAGGCACTTAATGAACTGAAGCATATAATCAAGTTTTCTTTACTTGGGTGCTAATTGCTGCCCACAGTCCAGGTGCTTAGTTGTAAAGTCCTCATGGAAATACAGAAAAATCCCATATGGCCAGAGTAGAGACTACGTGCAGTTGGAGATCTCCAGGAGAACCTATCTGCCCAAATGAGGACAGAAACCTCTTCTGGAGCCCTGCAGGGGTACCCGCCCCCTCCCCACTCTCATATGGAAGTCCTACAGCAGGGGCAAGGATTTACATCCATGTGTATATTGGGTGGAAAAGTAGTACTGAATGCCACCGCCTGTCTGCTACCTGATACAAAACCCGCTTCCTGTGTATTGGTGGGTGCTAATGGCAGTGAGTTAGTCTACTGTTATGGTACGGTGCATATGCTGCAGAAATTACCATCATAGAGGGAAAATCACTTTTACTATGGAAAGGAATTTGAGAAAAAAGCAGTTTTTCAGATTAAATCATGAATTGAACCATCTCCTAGCAGAGAATGGCTTAATAGAAATAATGTAATGCAAAAATATACCTAAATTTGTCTCTTAAATTGAGAGAAATTATTTTTCTTTTCATTTGCATTCCCAGATTTGTTGCATACTGTTCTAAATATACTAGAGGATCCAAGGCAGAACAATAAAATGTGTGAGAATTTATTCAAGGGTACAAAGAAGGTGTTCCTGGAAACTTAAAGGGGGTTTTTGTTTGTTTTGTTTTTAACATAGCAGATATAGTTTGAAGTAGGAAAGGTGTACCCAATGATATTTGTGAGGTTTATATAGCAAAGTGGATCGTCACAGTATTCCGAATGTTTTCATGCAACCAGGACACATTGCCTTCTTTCTTTTCAGCATGCATAATACAAACATTATTTTTCTCTTTTTTATGCAGTTGTCTTGCCAAGACTGATAGACTGCAGTCTTTTCAAATTCAATACCAAAATCCTCTGTTGGATTTATTTCCCATTTGCTCTTGTTCATTAAGGATATGGTTGATCTTGTTGAAGATTGAAAGAAACACCGTTTCAGCCACAGCCTCATGAATAATGCTCTGGGTTTACACAACAGTAATTCAGTTAGCTCTTTGAAAAGCAGAGATTAATAATCATGAGAACCTGGAACGTTTTCTGTGAGTTAATTGGTGCTTTAACATTGCATAATGCAATAATATAAATGAATGGAAAGAAAGGAGAAATAGCTCAATAGCCTTGCTAACGTCTTCAGAAACAATGTTTTCCTTTCATCTTCAGCCAGAAATCCAGCCAAAAGTTGTAAACCAAAACTACAACATAATGATGTTGTAATGATGCAGTGTTTCTTATTTAACAACTAGGCAAAATTTCAGGGTTCTTTGAATAAATAACAGTGCTGTTGTAATTTAACAAATGATAAATCTTGAGGTGCCTGTTAGAACTTGACCTTGGCCCATCATCATCTGCAGCTGACAAATGTTTCAATGATGTGAACAACAGGAAGAAACACATCCTCAAATGTTTCCTCCAAGTCCCTTGCAGTGTTGGGAGTGCAGCAGGAGGTGGCCACCACAAACTGCTCCCAGGTAGCATGTCAGGGCTTCTTGGTGCATTCCTGGTCCCTGCACATCTCGGCTACCATGGGGACAGCACAGGGGGAGGACAAAGTACCCAGGTCCCAAGATGGTCAGGCCTCTGTGAAGTTGCAAACAAGAAGTCAGTGTCTTTATTTGTGTTGTATCTGCCTCACAGAAATGCGCTGGTGGTGGCCCTGTGTGCTTTTGCTGTTGTGCTACAGGGCTGCCCCTTGGGCTACGTGGGCAGCTACCTGCCATTTTAGATCCCCAACCCCACACTGATGTCACAAACCCCTCATCCATCCAGGACACTTTCTGTATACTGAAGTTTCAATCAGTAAAGTTCATTAGATGCTGGTACATATTTGTTCAGCTGTGCAAAAGAACCCAGGTCTTGATGGTTAAGTTACCTGGCACCTATTTCAGATTTAAGCTTTGTGGGAATCACAAGGTCACTATTCTTCTCCCAGTCCTGCAGGCTCTGTTTGTGCTGCCTGCTCTAATATTTGTGCTATGAATGTACTGAAGTCAGGATGCCAGCCAGGTACATAGTGGTAATAAAGGACTCATTCCTTTCCAACAAAGGTCTCATTTTATCACCTGAAGACATGGATTCAGGATATCTCACCCAGGTTAAATTTTAAAACCCACGTCTCCCATTTCCACGAGAGTGCTCAAGCTACCAGGACACAGCATATTTTGAAATAAGGCCTTCAATTTTTTCTGTTGAAGCTGTGTAGGTTTAAACAGATATTTAAATACGTGCACACACACACACACACACACAAAAAAAAAGAAAAAAAGAAAGCATTTTTCTTGTCCTATGGAAGGTGTCTGCTAGGCTTGTGCTTGGAATGCTCTTGTATGAGACCTGGAGGCAAATCCAGCAGGCACGGCTGAAGTAGAAAAGTAATATTAGTGGGCTAAAATGGTGCTTTGGGTGGGATTGAAATTCCAGCTTCTTTTTCCTGAGATTCATCAGATCGGTGAGTACAGTAAATTATTTTCTGAGAGAAACCCACGTTCTCAAAATGCTGATTTTCAAAGCTTGTGTTAAGAAAACATTTCATTTTTGCAAACTCAAAGTTTTAGCAAAATTTTGGAGTTTTTCACCCAAAAATATCTCCATTTTAATTTCCACTTGATCAGAAACAAAGAAAATGTCCTGATAAAAATGGAAATTTTATTAAAAATAATCATTTTGATCCAAAACCAGGCTCCTTTAAAATAGTCCAAAGAAAATAGTGTGAAATAACTGGATACCTAATACTTCATCTGCGTGATCTAATCTTTAGACTAAAGAAGCATATTCTACTCTAATTTTTGTTGACTTAGTCAAATATGAGTAACTTAATATTAATTTAAAAGCTGAGCCAAGTAGTTAGCAGGTACATTAATACTGTCTTTGCCCTTGAGTACATAACCCATGTGGAAATTTGGTGCAGGAAATATAAACCTGTGCATTTTTTATGGTTTTTATGTTTGCTTGCTCATGCTTCTAATAAAACTAAACAAACACATTATCAATCTGATGTACTACAGTTTCAGAAAACTAATTAAAAGTGGCACAGGGTGATGCTCATAACTGTGACAATCAAAGTCACAATTAAAATTGAATCAATAAATCAATGCATTCAAATGATCAAACCACCAATTAATACAGCAGGTAGTCAAGTCAAATTACTTTGTGTTACTCTTACATTAGAAAATTTGAAAGAGAAGTCACTTAACACTCATTTTAACAGTCAACCAGTACAATAACTTGACCTAGTTAGAGAGGAATGAAGAAGTTAATTTTATATTTATGTGCTCGCTTTGAGGACAGACATAGAACAGTGGTTTGGTTCATCTTAGGAAATAGCAGCCACTAGAATTGTTCCCTTTGTGGCCTCAACTTCACAATTCCTCGTACCTAGCTACTGGCACAAGTTCTTTTTCCACCTATTCCCCATGTAATGCAGACTCACCATTAGGAGTCTGAAATTTGGAGATCATGCAATGCAATTCAAATTAATTAATTGATTGATACGGATTTTTCATCTTGTGTTTCTTTAGGTTACTTGGTAGGGAAAAACAGAAAGTTTAAGACATTGCTGCTGCAGCGGAGACAACACCACTTCTAGAGAAGATCCTTGCTTTTCCAAGATCACATGGTGCAGCTTTGTTTGAGGTATTGATAACCTTAGAGTCAAATAGTTGGATCCATGCATTTAGGACAAGCAATGTGACCCAATATTCTCAGAATGGGCAGTCTTTGGGACTTAAGTAATTATGGACGTGTCCTTAAATAATTTTGCATCATTAATAATCTGAAAGCTCTTCTCGCTGGAGTGTAGGTAGATGTTTTTACCCAGAATGCAAACACAAGCTGTAATTGAGATGCATGCCCAGAATTTTGATTATGGTCTTTTATCTTATATAAGGCCTAGTTCAGTAATTAACCAGATTCTCAAAAAAAAATAAAAAAAATCAACCGAGCACATACACTCCATCACTCTTTGTTCTACAAAAATTGTTTTCCTACCATAAATAAGAGAACTAATATGAAAGAGTTTAGAATGTTTTAATGATTTTTAATCTAGAAAAAAAATCAGAAGCTGCTATTACATTTTGCCACAGTAGATTACATTCATAATTAAAATCCTCAAGTTTTCCCCTGAATCAGCTTAGAACTAGGTCCTGTCCATCATAAAAGTTACATATATTTTCTGACCCACTTACATACAAATATGTAAAATTACTTCATTTATTGAGGAATTAATCCCCATTTCCTATTACTGAAAGGCATGATTAGAGGGAGGCTCCTTTTTAAATAAGCAGGAAGAAATCTGGTTTCTTCGTATTTAGTCTGCAGCTCTCTTAGGATGTGCTTAGCTGCAGGAAATTATATTCCCTATACCTTTGCAGACATTGGAAATAATGTGTGTTTAATTAAAAAAACAAGGAATGCAAGTGAATTAGTATTAACTGTAAGGCCCACAGACCCCAAACAAACTGATGGAGACAAGCTCCATTTAGAAGGCATAGTCCTGGAGGAGATGGAGCAACCTATTTAGCAGGCAGACATGATGTTGATAATTTTTATAGCTTCCATGCACTGTGGGATTTTTCGAGTTTACTATTTGTCAACAGACACTAGCATTTGGGCAAAGGGTTTTACTTTCCCATATTGAGTTTTGGAGCAAAGGTACCAAAGTAGTGTACACATGGGCAGCTATTAGAGTCTTATTTTTGCTACAGTTGCTCTCATAGAAGTCATCAAGCATGTTTGTGAAAAATCAGGTGTTACCTCTGATCTTTGTGGCCTTTCAATACTTAAAAGGGGCCTATAAGAAAGATGGGAACAGACTTTTTAGTAGAACCTATTGCTATAGGACAAAGGGTAATAGTTTTAAACTAAAAGAGGGTAGATCTAGACTAAATAAAATGAAGAAATTTTATACAATGAAGGTGGTGAAACAGTGGAACGGTTTGCCCAGAGAGGTGGGAGATGCCCCATCCCTGGCAACATTCCAGGTCAGGTTTGACAGCGCTCTAAGCAACCTGGTGTAGTTGAAGATGTCCTTGTTCATTGCAGGGGGGTTGGAGTAGATGACCTTTAAAGGTCCCTTCCAACCCAAACTATTCTATTGTTCTATGACTGGATGAATGATTGCTAGCACTGAGCTCAAAGTCAAGATCTGTGTGCCCCATGCAAGCAGTGGAGGACACAAAGTATGTTCAGTAACAGTGTTCCCTGAGCAGTCAGAAAGAGAATTCCAACTTGCTACCATCTCATTAGTTTCCTGGCATAGGGGTAATCTCAGATTTCAGGCTCAGGAAATTTCTGGTTCCCATTCCAGTGAATCACCTTAGTCCATAGGTCAATGTAGCCTGCCTTAAAGCGTGACCTGGACAGGCTGGAGAGTTGGGCAGAGAGAAACCTTATGAAATTCAACAAGAACAAGTGTAGGGTACTACACCTGGGGAGGAATAACCCCATGCATCAGTACAGGTTGGGGTCTGACCTCCTGGAGAGCAGCTCTGTGGAAAGGGACCTGGGAGTCCTGGTGGACAACAGGATGACCATGAGCCAGCAATGTGCCCTGGTGGCCAAGAAGGCCAATGACATCCTGGGGTGCACCAAGAAGAGTGTGGCCAGCAGATCGAGGGAGGTCATCCTCCCCCACTACTCTGCCCTGGTGAGGCTGCATCTGGAGTACTGTGTCCAGTTCTGGGCTCCCCGGTTCAAGAAGGAGAGGGATCTGCTGGAGAGGGTCCAGCAAAGGGCCACAAAGATGATTAGGGGACTGGAGCATCTTTCATCTTCCTTATGAGGAAAGGCTGAGGGAATTGGGTCTTTTTAGTCTGGAGAAGAGAAGACTGAGGGGGGATCTTATTAACGCTTACAAATACTTAAAGGGAGGGTGCCAGGGGGATGGGAACAGTCTTTTTTTCAGTGGTGCCTGGTGATAGGACAAGAGGGAACGAGCACAAACTTGAACATAGGAGGTTCCATCTTAACATGAGGAGGAACTTCTTTACTTTGAGGGTGGCAGATCACTGGAACAGGCTGCCCAGAGAGGTTGTGGAGTCTCCCACACTGGAGACGTTCAAAACCTGCCTGGACACCGTCCTGTGCAATCTGGTGTAGGTGACCCTGCTCGGGCAGGAGTGTTGGACTAGATGATCTCCAGAGGTCTCTTCGAACCCTGACCGTTCTGTGATTCTGTGATTTGCACACGAAATGGTATAAATTGTTGTTTTTTTCACCCTCTTCATAGACAGTAGCTCTGCAAATAAGTAGTTTTGTTTTTTCTTTACTTTCTAACATAACCCCTAGTGGAGCAGAGTTACAGAAAAACACTTTTCCTTTTCAGGAAATATTTACCTAATCTTCTGGATGCAGGAGCTGTAAAAGCAGTCCTACTGATTTTAGCCAAATAGTAGGATTAGAAACAAAAGTTGCCTCAGCTATACAAATGGCTTGGAGCAAAATATCATTTCCCCTCAAGATTATTAGTCACTTTCGAAGACTTGATCACATATCTTTGTATAATAACAGTAATCTACGCTCTCAACTCAACAGCTCTCAATATTTTAACAGAGAAAGAATGCATGGTTCTATTCACAACTGAATGCTAGGTCTATAAATTGTTTAAGTCTGAACTGCTATACGCATTATAGTAACAAAACACTAAATCCTATTTGGACTTTGCAGCAATTTAGATTAGAATTCTTCTGATAATATTTCACACATCCCATAGCCATCTATATGCTAATGTTTCCAGCAAATTATCAGATGTTATTCTACACAACCTTTTTTCCATAAATGACCTGTCATATTCATAATGGCATCTGCATTTGGTGACAGTTTTTATTTTATCTAGCAAAAACTGCAGGTCCATAAAGAAACTAATTATATACTTTCACGGTTGATAATATGGTTTCTAGTTTTATAACTAGCAATATGCAAACTGATTCAGTACAAAAGAATTATCCCTAAACTCAAGGGACTTTCAGAGAGCTGGACCAGTTTTATAAATGACAGACAAGATTTCTTAGTTGTTACTTGAAGGCACCACTTTTTGATCTCTTCTCACCATCTCTGAATAAAGTTTGTTCTTACATTTCACTTTTTTTGTCCAGTATTTCTATTTCACACCACATTTACTTTCTAATCATATACTGCAAAACCAAAACATAACCAGAACTATAGACCCTCTCTTCTCATATCCCGAACAAAGACAAATATTTCAAGGCTCCCAGAAGGCATTCAAGAATTACATTAAAAAAAAAAAAAATCAAAAGAGCTTTCCTGGTCTGGAAAGGAGCAGGAAGCAACCCCATAGTTATAGGGTGAACATGAGCTGTAAGGTTCTTCTGACCCCCTTGTGTCACTCAGATTCAGGTCAAATGCAACAGCTCAGGGCCAAGTAGCTCATTTCTCAAAGGCACAGATATACAGTTCAAGATGCATCGTTTGGGCTGCAGCTTTTCCGTTTCTCAGAGAAGTTAACACAATATGCATAACTGGGTACCTGCATCGCTCATTTTTGTCATAGTATTGTCATAGTCTGATTACAGTCATAAAAAACATCATCTTCAGAAGAAAACGTTTTTATTCACCTGAAAGTTCATAGGATATAAACATTCCTATCTGTGCATATTTCTTTCTTCCTTGATAAATTTTGATAGCTAAATCTGTCTCTGGCTGGAAAAGATGGAGTGCTTGGAGGATGCTGCTTCCTTCCAAGGATTTCCACTGATTCCTGATGAACCTTCAGCCTCTCTACCCTTAGTAGGCTTTACTACTGAGCCTTAGAGCCTCCTTGATAGAATAATCTTTATCAGCTGTATCTTGGGGTATTCTCTTGTTAGCAGCTCTTCTTAATCTTTCTTTAAGACATTGAAATATCTGTGCCAATCCTCTTTACTGCTGTTTCATTTCCTATTGACTTCTCTGCTATAGCACTCTTTGGATATAAGATAATCTAAAATACTATGATAGGCCTGGCTTGATTTTCGTCTGTTAAGGATTGAAGTTTGCTTATTCAGGACGAAGAATAAAAATAAGAATGAGGGTCATTCAATTTACAGTTAACTAGTAGTCTTTACTTAGCTTATTCTGAGTTAGCCTCATGCTACTAGGTAAGATAATATTGTTTGGTACATCAAAGATATGTAAAGTATTTATAAGCACGACACACTGATTTCCTACATGCTTCTCAGCAATGCAGTATGTGAATAATTCACTTACAGTTCCCAGGTCCAGCAGAATTCATAGTACTGTAGCAATCCTGAGCATGTTAACAACTGATTTTACAGATCCAGATCTCCTGAACATTCCTCTTCCTGACAGTTTGAACAAGCCCAAGTCTGCCTTTGTCGTTTTATTGTTACATCCTCTGTTCTCTACTGAGGTACTAAGATTCAGGATCGCTGTTATATGATTGGTTGATTATGGTTTTTGTTGCTTAAATGTCGGGATAGCACATAAAAATATACAGCTTGGTAGAAATTTATCACTTTACAACACCATTATTTTTCTTTCAAATAAAGAATACATAAATTGTTAATTCTCTGGGGCATAAATAGCATATAAAATATCAAGCACATTATTACCTACTAAGAGCCTTCAGCTGTTATAATAATGCAAAAGCAAGCACTGAGTTGCACAAAGCTGAAAGACTCTTTTCTTTTTTTTTTTTTTAAAAATCAAAGTAGATACCAAGTTTGTAATCACTAGTAGTTATTCTGTTCCCCAGATAAGGAATATGTAATAAATAGACTATGCTAAATCTACTCCATGGGGAGTTTGTAAGGTTGTTTGTAAGTTTGGAATCAGCTCACTGATTTTGGGGCTAGTCCTTGTGCTAAATTCTGCTCTGATTGTCAGATTTGTGCAGTCGCAGCCTCTTTGATGATTACCTCATAGCTTACAGGCTGGCAAGGCACTTTCTTTGTTATTACTATCTATCGTGAAACTGATGGATAAAACTTGTGTCTCAATATAATTGAGGCATAAAACAACTCATTGGTCTATTCTTGCTCTTTAACTAGGTCTGAGATTTCAGCAGATGGTCAGTATGCTCAATGCATATTCTAGAGCTTTTGAAACAAAGGACATTAATAAAATGAGCCTCATTGCAGCAATTCACAAATGCACTCTCCTTCTTTACTTAAAATGAATACATCCTAAATTTATCAATCATTTTGTGTTTCAGAGGCTTACCCCGAGCTTTGTCATGCAAGCTTGGGGAGTAGTTTGAGCAAAGCAGCTCTCACCTTGCACTATTTAATTTTGTTTTCTCGTCTACTCATTCCTGAAAGGAACTGCCAGAAGCCATTTCCAGGGGAAAAAAAAAAACAAAACAACAGAACAACAGTCTAGCTGTACTTCTCTTTAATATAGTAGATAAACCCAGCAAAATTAAAAAACTTAATAGACATCTCTGGGAACAAAATTATGTTTTTGAAAAAATCTGTTCTAAGTTTAAATATAAAGATGTTTTGTGCATAGTAATGCATATTTTTAGTAATTCTTTTTTCAGGTTATTTTGAAAACTAAGTGATTGTCTTGGAAAAAAAAAACACGCCAAAACAAAAACACAACAAAAGAGGAAGAATAGATCTCTTTGTTATAGTCAGGAAGCAAGTGAGTCAACTAAGAATGCAAAGGTGACTACATTTACCTCAGCTGAAATCAGATGAAAAGATTTAAGGTCATACTTAAAAATACAGTCACACGTAATCCCATTGTTTGATGGATTATTTAAATGAAGACAGAAAAGGAGCAGTGTGATGGAAGGATAAGGCAATGTGAAAGAAACTGACTGAGAAGTAAAAGAACCGACAGATAAAAGACAGAGAAAAAAAAACTCCAACAAATCCCCCCAAAACTGAAAAACAATTACAGATAAAGATTACCAGGAGACAAAGGGACAGAAGTGTAATGTACTTGGAACTTAATAGAAATATGATGGGACATGCAGCATGATGGAATTTCTCTTTTTTGTATTCCTTTCATTTGAATGGTGCACGTAATTAATTTTCCTTTTTTGAGATAAGAGTTTGAATGTTCTACCTGTATTTCCTAGTAATAATTATAGTTTTCTCTTTTACTTTAAGAATCTTCCAATTCACACTAACATCAAACATTTTGTTACTTTTAATACCTTTAAGACTTTTTTTTTTCCAGTATCTTGAAAACTTGCATCAGATCACAATCCAGTTATCCCAATATCCCATCTTCTACAACAGCCACTTGAATTTGAAATGGAGAGAAATAAAAGAGCAGGACCAGCCTGTGCTTACTATGTTCTGGTCTCCAAGCCTGGGGATTCTTGAGTTGGAGGTTGTATCTACACATCTGTGTTTAACAGCAGTTGACAGATTCATCTTATCCTTTTGGCATCAGTAACATCTTGTAGCAATAAGTTTCATAATTTAAAACCACACTGTATGAAAACAATACTGCTTTTTTTATATTGTAAAGCTATTCTCTCTCCTTTAGTTCTTGAGTTATGATTAGCGAACAATGACTCCCTAGTCATTTGTCCATGAACATCATGATTTTCTATACCTTTATAATATCCCCCCTCATTTCTCTATTTTTGAGCTGAAAGGCCCTAGACCATTTTATCTAGGGGTTTCTTTAGTTTGGAGAAAAGGAAGCTGAAGGATGACCTCATTGCTCTCTACAGCTTCCTGAGGAGTGGAAATGGAGACGGAGGCGCTGATTTCTTACCCCTGGTATCCAGTGACATTACACGTGAGAATTGTTCAAAACTGCATTAGGGGAGGTTCAGACTAGACATCAAGAAACATTTCTTTACCAAGAGGGTGGTCAAATACTGGAACAGGCTTCCCAGAGAGGTGGTTGATGCCCCAAGTCTGTCAGTGTTTGAGGCACATGGACAGTGCATGTAATAATGTTTTAACTTTTGGCCA
Organism: Anarhynchus alexandrinus; assembly: GCA_008711295.1. Taxonomy (NCBI): domain Eukaryota; kingdom Metazoa; phylum Chordata; class Aves; order Charadriiformes; family Charadriidae; genus Anarhynchus; species Anarhynchus alexandrinus. The sequence continues at coordinate 60,000 of VUYV01000835.1, read as the reverse complement.
GCCCTGAATTGGTGAGGCAGTTGGACTAGATGATTGTTGTAGGTTCCTTCCAACTGAGATAAAATATCCTATCCTATTCTATTCTATTCTACTCTATTCTTTCTGACCTTATCCAAGCCTTTACATTAAGTATCTTTTTTTTTTTTTAAACTGGACTTTATGCAGAAGTGTGTTTGCTTCTCCATCTATATCTGGCGTTCCTCTTGGTTCACATTTTATGTTCACTTCTTTCATCATTAAGCTCTTGGGTGATTGGTTCTTTTGTGTTATCTGCTCCTCTTACAAACAGTGATTTACTCTTCTATCTAACATCCATTTCTGCATTTCTTATCACTGTCTGGTTTCATTCCATCTCCAGATGCTCTGGCATGGATTAAATGTTAATACCTTTCAGGCAATGACGTCACATCAGAGCCATTCCCGTAGTTCAAGACGTAGTCCCAAAGACCTCTCTTTCAGAAATCCCTGTGTACCAGCCTCCAAGTTTACTTCCTTCAAGCTTGCAACCCAGTGTTATCAAAAAGACAGGAAGGGACAGTCACATTTTTCAGTGGAGGAAGCACACTGGTGTAATCCCATAGCGATCTGTGTAATGGCCTGTTCCTAAATATCCTTAGAAAAGGAGTTGGAGAACTTTACTGATGATACAAAATTACCCAGAATGATACAAATGAGTACTGAACTAGAAAAGTTGCAGAGGATCTCTGATAGCAAGTGGGAAAATTCAACATCAATAAACATAAAGTATGGAGATGGAAAAAATAATCTGAACTTTGCACAAACAAAGATGGGCTTTGAACTTTATCAACCAGGAACAGGATACTGGATTTCTAACAAGTTTTTGAAAATGTTACTTTAGTTTTCAGCAATAGTTAAATAGATTGTAAATAGAATGTCCTCATCCCCAACCACACCCAATGCTTTAGTGACAATTTTGAGACACTAAGAAAAATTTTTGTTTATGTCCCAGAAATTCAGATCATTGCACACTTGCACCCAAGATTCAGTAAGGAGGATAGCGGCTGTATTTTGACATTCAATTGTCGTCAAATGACAGCCTACCTCTTGCAGGCTTGTGGCGGGGATACTGTCTGCAGAAGACCGCATCATTTTGATAATGGGAGCCCCTGCTAGAGATTCCCTAGTTCCCTTCAAAGCCTGTTTCCTGTTTTGGACGAAAGGAGGGTGGCTGAGATTCCTTTGGATTTGCCCTTCTCTCTCTTCCACATAATCCACAGTCCAGTTTGAATCATACTGCAAATTGGTAAGTTCTTATTTTTTGTCCATTTTTTAAACATCACTTTGTAAAGTTTTCTCTAAAAAGACTATGTGTCATGATTTTTTCTTCCTGCTCTTCCTGCTATACATCCCATACCCTTTCTCTTCTCTGGATGGAATCACAAGTTTCTTTTATCTTAGAATTTATTAATGATCTCTCCTCTTTCCCAGATACTGGATGGGTGCTAATCATCCAGAGATCTGAGAAGGTACAAAAGCCTTTGAAGGTCTTTTCAAACATTAAGGTAGGAAGCATCATTTACTGAGTTCAGAACTATAATATTGGTGTGCAAATGTTAGTCAAAACATCAGGTACTCAAACAGAACTGCAATTTGAACCATTTGTTTCCATCACTAGAAACACAAAGGTGGGAACAGATTTGCTGATTCAGGACTTTCACTAGGGTGGTTGGAAGTTGCACTGATGCAATGGAGAGAGAACAGACTTTCGAATTCCGAAATGTCTTGCTAAGCTTCTGATTTCTGTCTTTATTTAATTAAGTTTAATTGAAGTTTATGATTTTTGTTCTGCCTGTATCTCTGACATTAGCCTTAAATTCTTGCTTGCACATTATACATCTGTAATGATTCTACTATTATTTGCCTGTCCATGTTAACTGTATGAAAACACTGAAGAATGCATGTTTTTATATTCTTAATTTATGACTCTTCAGATTTTCTAGAAAACTTCTCTATTTTTACTGGACTTTAAAATACAACATCAGGAGTTACAATCTTTTCTGGAGTGTGGCTTAGTTGAGCAGTTCTTCAAATACACAGAATGAGTGGACAGTTCAGCCTGGGTAAATAACAGCTCAGAAAATGTGAAGCTACTTTCTGTCAAAACATTAATTGTATAAACACAATATTCCAGTATGTGCTGCTTTGTCGTGGTACCATCAGGTTCATATCTACTCTGTGAAATGACCATATTTCAACATTGTCTGGTTACATGAGATAGATGTCTGGCCAGTTAAAATACAGCTCAGAAATTACCTTTGTCTTGTCTTTTTATTCTTTGAAATAGGTGCACAAGTCCATGGGACCTGATGAGATACATCCGTGGGTCCTGAGGGAACTGGCAGATGAAGTCGCTAAGCCACTAGCCATCATATTTGAGAAGTCGTGGTGGTCTGGCGAGGTTCCTGCCGACTGGAAAAGGGGAAACATAACCCCTATTTTCAAAAAGGGAAATAAAGAAGACCCAGGGAACTACAGGCCAATCAGTCTCACTTCTGTGCCTGGCAAGATCATGAAGCAGATCCTCCTGGAATCTCTGCTGAGGCACACAGAAATCAAGGAGGTGATTGGTGACAGCCAGCATGGCTTCGCCAAGGACAAGTCATGCCTGACAAATTTGATGGCCTTCTACGAAGGGGTTACAGCAGCAGCAGACAAGGGAAGATCAACTGATGTCATCTACCTGGACTTGTGCAAAGCGTTTGACACCGTCCCACACGATATCCTGGTCTCTAAATTGAACAGACATGGGTTTGACAAATGGACCACTCGGTGGATAAAGAACTGGCTGGACGGTCGCGCTCAAAGAGTTGCGGTCAACAGCTTGATGTCCAAGTGGAGAGCAGTGACAAGTGGCGTTCCTCAGGGATTGGTACTGGGACCTGTACTGTTCAACATCTTTGTCGGAGACATGGACAGTGGGGTTGAGTGCACCCTCAGCAAGTTTGCCGATGATACCAAGCTGTTTGGTGAGGTAGACACGCTGGAGGGGAGGGATACCATCCAGAGGAACCTGGACAGGCTGGAGAGGTGGGCCCAAGCCAACCTCATGCAGTTCAACAAGGCCAAGTGCAAGGTCTTAGATCTGGGTCGGGGCAATCCCAAGCACAAATACAGGTTGGGTGGGGAATGGCTGGAGAGTAGCCCTGAGAAGGACCTGGGTGTGCTGATCGACGAGAAGCTCAACATGAGCCAGCAATGTGCGATCACAGCCCAGAAGGCCAACCGTATCCTGGGCTGCATCAAAAGAAGTGTGGCCAGCAGGTCAAAGGAGGTGATTCTGCCCCTCTACTCCACTCTCGTGAGACCCCACCTGGAGTACTGCATCCAGCTCTGGAGTCCCCAACGTAAGAAGGACATGGACCTGCTGGAGCGTGTCCAGAGAAGAGCCATCCGAGGGCTGGAGCACCTCTCCTATGAGGAGAGGCTGGGAGAGTTGGGGTTGTTCAGCCTGGATAAGAGAAGGCTCCAGGGAGATCTTATAGCAGCCTTCCAGTACCTAAAGGGGGCCTACAGGAGAGCTGGGGAAGGACTTTTTACTAGGGCATGTAGTGATAGGACGAGGGGGGATGGCTTCAAACTGGAAGAGGGCAGGTTTAGATTAAACATTAGGAAGAAGTTTTTCACTTTAAGGGTAGTAAGGCACTGGTACAGGTTGCCAAGAGAGGTTGTTGAGGCCCCATCCCTGGAGGTGCTCAAGGCCAGGCTGGCCGTGTCCTTGGGCAACCTGGTCTAGTGGGAGGTGTCTCTGCCTGTGGCAGGGGGCTTGGAACTCGACGATCTGCAAGGTTCTTTCCAACCTAAACCATTCTATGATTCTATGATTCTCTGAAATGTACATGGAAGAAAACTCAAATCATCCAGTTATGTTACACCAAGAATTATTTTAGCCTTCCATTAGTTGCTTCTGCAATAGTATTTTGCAAGCTTTTTTAATGCTTTAAGCTAGTGGATATTCAGAGTGTCACATAATCATAAAGAGAATCATTTTGCATTCTTACACAAGCAAAACTCCCATTAAAGTCAATTGGCATTTTGCCCAAATTGGATTGTCAGATCTGACATACAGCTACTAACAGACTGTGAAGACTGTCCATATGCATGCAATTCCCATTACAGAGTAACTGATTTTGTTTAAATTCCACTTATATTGTTAAAGATAGAAATTTAGTCTAGGAATTAAAGATAGCTTCAGTCTGATCAATATTCACATTACGCTCACAAAAGCCCCATTTCAGAAAAGCATCATATTTAAAAATAAGGAACTACTTATATCCATTCCTATTCAAAGCATGTAGAGTCTGTGCTGAACTGAGGCCAAATAATGCTTTGAGATCCCCGGAGATGCTACAGAAAGCAAATATATACACACATCCCCAAATCAGTGCTTAAGGTCTATTTTTTTTTCTACCCTCTGGCTTGAGAGAAAATTATTTTACAGTTCCTCTCTCAATATCAGCACTTAGAGATTTTCTTTGACTGGACACAATGGTTGTGTTTATTTCTGAAAGAGAGAGAGGGTTCAGTAGTTAAAAGTATATATTACAAGGTCAGCCAGACATTGTGTATGTGCAGTGTATATTTACACGATTCTTTCTTTCCTTGAGAGGAGTAGGCTACAATTTTCTTCTTAGACATAGTCAAGAAAAGTCTGCTGAAAACGTTATTTAATTTGGAGCAATCAGCTGTCACCCCAAAGTCTTACAACACATTTTTAATGTGTTTCAGCACTCTGATTAAAAATGCCATATGTATTATAAATAGAATAAACAACATCTCACATAGATGGTGATTCTTTTCTGCAGTAGCCATAGAGTCAGGAAAGAAATAAAGCAATGGGAATTTGGCTGAAAAATCTAAAATAAATAACAAGACCTTTGAAATTCTGCCATCAGGCTTCAGAAACCTTTCAAGCATCAGATTAATGTTTATTCTTGTGATAAGAAAATAAAGAATAAAACATTCTTGTTACGACTATTTCTTGCTGAAAAGCTTGGCTGAAGTACCAGATCCATTCAGGGAAAATGCACAGTACAGAAATTATAACTAGCTATGTTATAAAAGAAGTCATAGCATTCAGAGTAGACACAACTGTCTCCTGTAGATGCCAGTAATTAAATTTCTTTTATCTGGTGGAAGAAGCACTGCCAGCTTCCTATAATGAACTCAACATCACCTCAAGGCTTTTAAATCTTAGCACTTTTGCAGTCATGCATCAAAGCTGAAATTATAGATCTCGTGTATTTTATGATAGAGGAGAACACTGTGCATACACGATTGGACATCAGAGGAGCCCTATTTGTAGGGCAGCTCCCAAAAAGAAAACATTATTAAAAGAAAATTTACTTGACGTATTAGCAATTGTGAATTAAATCACAGTAAAATAAGTTGTACAAAAGTCTGTAATGAAGAAATGGCTAAAAGAAGCCAAGATTTTTTAAAAAAGATGAGTTTCAGAACAGAATTTAAACTTTTATGCATGGAATTAAAAATTGCACTTTCTTGCTTCCCTAAGCATCATTGACTCACTCAAGCAAGGCAGTATGGTGTAGCCCCTGTGATTGTCACATGCATGGTAAGAAGCCCAGAAACTATCCTGGTATCAAACTGGGATTCTCACGACTTCTACGCTTTCAAAGCTCAGATCTTCAACAGAAAATCATGAGACACTCCATAGAAATAGTTCAATTTTTGAAGCCTCTGTAGAGGAAGATCTGGGATCCTAAGTTTAGGGGTAACCCATGGACGAGGTTGTCCTACAGCTTTTTACTCTGCAAACTGGTGTTCCCAAGAAGTTCACCACATCTGACAATGGGAAACAAGGAGGTCTCTGATGGGAACTGTTAACTATTTGTCAGAAGGGTGGAGAAGCTAAAATAGTTCTGCAAAATGTTCATCTTTGATGAATCAACATACATAATACTCTTCCTAAATAGCTCTACAGTAGCTCAAACAGGTTACTTCATCCTTATGAAAATTTAACAAGCACCTATTTAATGGACCACATCATATGACTTAGGTAAACATGAACTTATGATGAAAAAAAATAAGGGTTGTCTGGGACTCGTAGTTGTGACCATGACTACATATGAAGAAAAAAAAAATAATATATATATATTTAGTCTAACTATATACTGAAAAAAAAAGTAGGACAGACCAAAGAAAAAAATATTTTTTCTTTATTCACAGTTCTGTGATATAACTACCTGCTTATCCTGACTCAGAGCCCATCTGTGGCACAACTAGAACCTTTTGGACTTTGGATATTTTCCCTTTGGGACTCATGGGAAGTCTGTCTGGTGAATGATTAGACCAGCTGCTAAATTACTTCAACTTATTTCCACTGATCTTTTTCCTGCTCCATAGCCCACCTCTTCTAAACTTTTAACACAGTAATATTTTAGTCTATGCAGCCCATTTCTTTCTCTTTTCCAGTATTCCTTTGCAAAAGGAACAGGTTATTGCATTTATTTCTACAGGTAAATACTATGTTCAGCAATAGCTTCGCCAGCTGAATGAGAGATAGCAATTCTCACCTCAGTTTAAAGGATTCCCAGGTAAGTTGGGAAGCTACCTTACAGAATTGTGGCTGTCCTTCGTCATTGTCAAAGCACTCTCAGCTGTGTTTCCAGCCTGGTGGGGAATCTCACTGATGACCTGCCTTGGAATCTAAGAAAGAATTGCTTCAGGGTCCTGGGTGGGTTTTCTTTGGTCTTCTGAGGGGAGCCAGGATAAGAATTTTGGGAGGTTGAAAATGTCCTATCTCATCTGTCAATGGGTGCTTGACTCCTGTCTTCAAGATGCGTTTTTGTATCTCTGCCTTCTGTTCTGGGGAGAGGGAATGAATAAGAAACTATACGTGGGCATCTTTTAACTCCTCAGCAACTGCAGGTAGAATAAACACATACAGCTCTCTTGCCACAGAATCTGTAAATAGCAGCTGTTTTTTTGTCTTTTTACTCAAGTATTTGTTTAAGTTTTCCCCAAAATATGTTTTATATCTTTTGTTTTGTTTTGTTTTGGCTAGACTCCAGCTTTAAAATCACTGCAGTGTAAAATACCAGTATCTACCATTTTTCCAGGTAAGTCAGCCTCTTTGAAAAGCATTTGAAAAGCATTTGAAAACCAGGAAGCCACATGGATAGTCATGGTGAAGGTGGGAAGAGGACAAAGAGGGATTTGTGCACCAGCACAGCATCTTCCCTGGCAGGAGAGGTAGTGTGCACCTCGCCAAATTGTCCTAACAGGAGAATTGCAGAGCCCTTGGTTGTCCTGCCACGAGCAAACTTCTCATAAAAATAAAGGCTTGGTACTGCTGTCCATATAAAATCCAGTATTCTTGCTTGTGTTTCCTCTTAGTCTCCCTTCTTGCACCTCCAAATGTTGCGAAGTTGGCAATAAGACTAAGTATTTACAATTACTGTACGCAGTAAAAGAGAGTGTTCATTAGATATGTTTATTCTTTCCCTCTAACCCACATAATATCTTCCTTTTTGCTTCGCCTTTGTCAATTCTCCTTAGATACTTTGTTGGCATGACAATGGGGAGACTTATTGCCCAGTTAAGGAAAATGCTCACATACCTCAGGTATCTGCCAGGTGTGGTAACCTGCTCTTAGTAACCTGTTC